>PVJL010014048.1:0-29628 GCA_004026885.1 Lyroderma lyra | reverse complement strand
ATTTTCGTATGTTGAACCATCCTTGTGCTCCCAGGATGAATCCCACTTGATCATGATGTATGATCTTTTTGATGCATTGTTGTATTCTGTTTGCTAATATTTTGTTCAGGATTTTTGCATCTGTGTTCATCAGAGATATTGGTCTATAGTTTTCTTTTTTTGTGTTGTCTTTGCCGGGCTTTGGTATTAGACTAATGTTGGCCTCATAGAACGATTAGGAAGTATTGCTTCCTCTTCAATTTTTTGGAAGAGTCTGAGGAGGATAGGCGTTAATTCTTCTTTGAATGCTTGGTAGAACTTGGTGAAACCATCTGGTCCAGAGCTTTTGCCTTTAGGGAGATTATGGATAGTCATTTCAATCTCGTTGCTATTGATTGGTCTATTCAGATTATCCAGTTCTTCTTGGTTCAGTCTTGGTAGGCTACAAGTTTCTAGAAACTTGTCCATTTCTTCTAGGTTGTTAAATTTCATGGCATAAAGTCCTTCATAATATTTTCTTATAATCCTTTGTATTTCTGTGGTATCAGTGGTAATTTCTCCCCTTTCATTTCTAATTTTGGATATTTGTGTTCTTTCCTTTCGTCCTTTGATTAGTCTCACCAGGGGTTTGTCAATTTTGTTGACTTTCTCAAAGAACCAGCTCTTCGTCATATTAATTTTTTCTATTGTCCTTCTGTTCTCTAATTGGTTTAACTCTGCTTTAATTTTGATTATTTCTTTCCTTCTGCTGACTTTGGGTTTTGTCTGCTCTTCTTTTTCTAGTTCTTTAAGATGGGATGCTAAGATGTTTGCTTGTGATTTTTCTTGTTTCTTAAGATAGGCCTGTAATGATATAATTTTCCCTCTTATTACTGCTTTCATTGTGTCCCAATAATTCTGATATGTTGTATTTTCATTGTCATTAGTTTCTAGATATTTTTTAATCTCATCTTTTATTCGTTCTTTTATCCTATCCTTTTTAAATAAGCTGTTGTTTAATCTCCAAGTATACGTGGTTTTTTTCTGCTTTCCTTTTACAGTTGATCTCCAATTTCAAACTTTGTGGTCTGAGAATAAACTTGGTATGATTTCGATCTTCTTGAGTTTGTTGAGGCTACTTTTGTGTCCCAGCATGTGGTCTATCCTTGAGAATGTTCCATGTGCACTAGAAAAGAAGGAATAGTCTCTTTTTGCTGGATGAAGTGTCCTGTAAATGTCAATGATGTTCAATTGCTGTAATGTGTCATTTAGAGCTGTTATTTCCTTATTTATTTTCTGTTTGGATGACCTGTCCATGGCTGTTAGCGGGGTGTTTAAGTCTCCCACTATGATTGTGTATTCATCAGTTTCTCCTTTCAAGTCCGTTAGTAGTTTCTTTGTGTATTTTGGTGCATCCTGGTTGGGAGCATATATGTTGATTAGTGTCAACTCTTGTTGTTGCATTGTGCCTTTTATCATTATGTAATGACCATCTTTGTCTTTTACTATCTTTTTTAACTTGAAGTTTATTTCATTAGATATCAGTATGGCCACTCTTGCTTTTCTCTGGTTCCCACTTGCTTGGAGTATTGTATCCCATCCTTTCACTCGGAGTCTGTGTTTGTCCTTACAGCTGAGGTGTGTTTCTTGGAGGCAGCATATGGATGCATTCTGTTTTTTAATCCAGTCTGCTACTCTGTGTCTTCTTATTGGTGAGTTCAGTCCATTAACATTTAGAGTGATGATCGATATGTGAGGATTTCCTGTGGCCATTACCTATTTCTTTCTTTGTTTTTGTTTGTTTGTTTGTTTTTGTTTCTTTCTTGTTGCCCCAACTTTGTTCCATTTTCCCTGATGTTTTGTTTCAGGCCAAAGAGCCTCCTTCAGTATTTCTTGGAGTGCTGGCCTCGTGCTGGCAAATTCCCTCAGCTTCTGTGTATCTGAGAAGGTCTTTATTCCACCTTCATATCTGAAAGATAATTTTGCTGGATTATTTATTCTTGGCTGGAAGTTTCTCTCTTTTAAATTTTTGAATATTAGATTCCACTCTCTCCTGGCTTGTAGAGTTTCTGCTGAGAAATCTGATGCCAACCTGATGGGATTTCCTCTAAAGGTTATAGTTCTTTTTTCCCTGACTGCCTTGAGAATTGTCTCTTTGTCTTTAGTTTTGGACATCTTTAGTACCATGTGTCTTGGAGAAGACCTGTTAGGATCCAGGTATCTAGGGGACCTGTTTTCTTCTTGAACCGGGGGTTCTGGATCTTTCCATAGGTTTGGAAAGTTCTCATCTACTATTTGTTTGAGTATGCTCGCTGTAGATTGCTCTGCCCCCTCTTCATTCCTATTATCCTGATGTTGTTTTGTCTCATGGAGTCGGATATTTCTTGCAGACTTCTTTCAATCCTTTTGGTTCTATATTCCCTCTCTTCCTCTTTCTGAGCTGTATCCATGTTCTGATCTTCGATATTGCTAATTCTTTCCTCCATCTGGTTGGTCCTGTTTCCTATGGCAGTTATTTCATTTCTCACTTCTTTTATCATTAATTATTTCTCACATTTCCGTCTCAATCTTTCTTGTTTTGAATTTCTTTGTTAAATTGTTCTTTTTGTTCACAGAGTTCCTTTTTTATGTCATTTATAGCCTTTTTTATGTTATTTATCTCAGCTATGATGTTCTGCCAGTAGGTTTTCATTTCTCTCACAGCCTTTAGAATGGCTGCTTTAAATTCTCTGTCACTTAAATCAGAGCCTTCCAGGTCTAATAGGCTGTTTATTGGGTAAATGTCATGTTCATTCTGAGGAGTTTTCGTGGAGTTTTCGTTTTTAAGGAATTCATCCTGTCCGCTGAGTTCTTCCTCTTTGACATGAGGGCTTTATGTTCAGTGCCCAGATTATTGCTTTTGTGGTGTCTTGCTCTAGGGCAGACACTAGGTGGCACTGGGGGTCAAGTTTTGGGAGAGAGGGGGCTGTTTGTTTCTTGTTTCTGATCTCCTACTGCATTTGGAGGCTATGCACATATATCCTGGGGAGAGGCCAACAAAAGGCGCTCCAAGGGTGGCTCTGCCTTCTGCCCTTTGCTGGCAAAACTGGTCCGAGGCTTGTTTGTGCTCGCTAGGGTGAATGCTATCAAATCAGTATCAGTCTTTCTTCCTAGCCCTGATTCAGCATCTGGCTGTCTATAGGCTCACACTGCTTTCAGAACCCTGGGGTGCAGGAGGAAGTGCACGCTCTATAAGTCCAAAGCTGTGGGCCTGGCCTGAGACAGCAGGGTCACCTTTGCAGTGGGCTGGGAACAGGAACTGCAGCCCTGTGTAGGTCTCCAGGGGGCCTAGAGCTGGGGTGTCATCTTTGCAGTTCAGAGTCCTCACTCAACCCTTCTGCCACTCAAAAGTTCCAGAGGCTGGCTCCCAAATACCATCCCCAGCATGCAGCTCCAAAGTCCAGCTCCCCCGTAGTCTCTCCCCTCCCCCAAACTGCGCCGCTCGGAATAGTCAGCAGTGATTGTGTCTTGTTGAAGTCTCTGCTCAACTTCCCTCTCCCCGACTCGCCCCCTTCTCTCCAACCTTCAGGTGTTTACTTGCAATTTCTGGATTTCTCAACAGATGTTTTGTCACTCAGGGTCTTGTTTCTTGGCTCCTGGGTGGCCGTTCAATTGTGTTTTCTGGGAAAGGCTTTAAGGACCTCCTCTCCAGCCGCCATCTTGCCTTCTTCCTCCAGGAGGTACTTTATGAGGGTCCAGTAAGCAGGCAGGACCACAGAGCAGGAGTCTTGGAAGCTCAGTCTCCATCTTTTAATTCTATGTGACATGCAGTGACATGAGAGGCTTCTGTAAACAATACCTGCTAGACTCTGGTTATGAATTTGGGTCCTATTAAACACAAGGTGTCATTCTTGGCAGATATATTCTTTTTCAGGGTTAACAAAGAAAATATGGAGAATGGAGGATGAGAAATCCCCAGGGGACAGGAAAATATATGGTTCAACTGTCTAGGTTTCTGCCTACTAAATGACAAATATTTTAGGCCTGCCTACCTGAAATAATTTTGAAATTTCTTAAATGAGATTTTTTTGTGTATGTACCTAGAGCATTTAGTCACTTGATTATAGGCAGTCTCTGATTTCTCTGTCACAGATAACTGCTTAGCATAGAGTGTGATATTGCACATTCACACTCCTATGCTAGGGTAATTTCCAAGACCCTTATGATACTTCTCTGGGCCTCTATACTGATAATACTCTCCTCTGTGTCTTTAAAACAAGACTCCTGATGACAAGGATATGCTTTGTTCCACCAAACTGGGCAGATTTTCCTTAATGACCCAGGTCCCAGTTTAGTTCCTCTAATTACTATGCTTTCTCACATGGCACCCTGAAGAACAAAGGTGTTCTGTTTTCAGCTAATGGCCAGCGGGTGGAGGCGTGTGCTGAGGCATTTCCAGTAGGGAAGGAACTGTCTGAGCTTCGCGGTTGCTGTAAAAACCTGACACCGATATAGCTACCGTGACGACTTTTAATGCAGACAGACTTGACCCTGGCAAGGAGAACAGGTCGTGCCTGCAAGTGTTTGGGACTCAGCTGAGGTCTGACCGCTATTCGCATTGGGAGAAAAAGGGATCCAGGTCCAAGTCACCTCTTTTGCGCTTTGGGACTCGGTGTGCTGGAGGTCATGTAGGCAAAGCTACTGTGGTCCCGTGTGGCCCCTGTGAGTGTGGTGTCCTGCTCCAGAGGTGTGCTGGAGCTACTCTCCTTCTAAAGGCAGAGTTGCGGGCGTGGGGCAGAGAGGTAAGACGGCAATGACTCTCACTGAGCCCCAACCTCCCTTTCTGTCAAATATG
The DNA here is from genome assembly GCA_004026885.1 of Lyroderma lyra. Classification (NCBI taxonomy): domain Eukaryota; kingdom Metazoa; phylum Chordata; class Mammalia; order Chiroptera; family Megadermatidae; genus Lyroderma; species Lyroderma lyra. The sequence continues at coordinate 24,836 of PVJL010014048.1, read as the reverse complement.
GTCAAGAATGCTTAAGCCACAGGATCACTGTGGACATGCGCTGATGACATGAGTAAACCCATGGCCCTGTGGTTCTCGCAAGATGATGATGCCACTGCTTCTTCAACTTTGATGTTAGGGGACAGCCGAGGAAAGGAGAAGAAAAGGCCCTGGTAAGAAGCTGATTGTAACATCTGGTTGGGATCACTAGGCATTTATATCAGTGTCATTGCCTTTAAACCATGGCCTAGCCTGGTGCCTGGCACATAGTGACACCAGAAAAGCATAGTAATCGTTGGATCTGTCTCTCCTCATGCTGGTGGCTGAGCTTGTATCAGGTGTCTGAAGGGGGAAGATTCTGAGCATTGGTGTCCTGATGGCAGCTAAGGCTTCTTATTCCAGGTTCAAGGGCAGCCATCCTCAGGAGACCCAGAGGCATCACAGCCCTGGTGGAATGTGACTCCTGGCTCAGATGAGTTCATAGATTTGAATAAAAGCATGTAGTGAAATCACTCCTGCGAGGGTCACAAATCACCCTCCAAGTAGAAAAGCTACTTTGATCTCATCCTGGAGGAAGAAGTTTAGCAAGTGGAATGTCATTCTATCAGAGCCTACACAGCGGTTCTCAACCTGTGGGTCACAACCCCTTGGGGGTCGAATGACTCTTTCACAGGGGTCGCCTAAGACCATCAGAAAACACATATCAGATATTTACATGACGATTCATAACAGTAGCACAATTACAGTTATGAAGTAGCAACGAAAATAATTTTATGGGGGGTCACCACAACATGAGGAACTGTATTAAAGGGTCACAGCATTAGGAAGATTGAGAACCACGACTCTACAAGCTTTGTAATAGCCCTGAGACCCCTCTTAGAGAAGCCTTATTTTGCCTAAAAGCAATGAATTATCCAGATCTGGAAGGAGGTTGGTCTTTAACACGCATTTGCAATATATACCTAATTTGTTCTCACCATATAAATAATAATCAGCAATCCTCTTGAATCTCTCAAACGGGTATGCAAATATACAGCTGTTAGCACATCCTAGCAATTGGACATTGTAATGTAGATTCTGCCCTGGTACCGTGGTCCCCTCCTACACAAATTGTATAATTAAATTGCAGAGGCAGAAATTTTCCAACTGTTAGTTTAAAATGTCAGTTACTAAAACTTAATTTTTAAGAACCATAAATGTTACCCAACAGTATGCCCTATTATAATGCTACTCAGCCACATTCCCCAAAATAACCAGCTCCTCTTAAATATCATGAAGACTTTCTCAGGATACATTATTTTTATTTTTGTACTTCAGAAGAAAATAAACTTAAACTCTCTCTAAATACTTGAATATATTTCACTGCAAATGATTATCTCTACTTTGGTTATATATAGTATAGACCAGTTTGTTAAGACATAGTGTAGATCTGTTATTATTAAAAGAGAGTAATCATGGAAATCATTCACCTAATTAATTTAATTGCATCAGAGAAGTATCATTATATAAATATATTTCAATAATTTATTGAGGTATAATTGACATATAGTACACTCTGTGTATTTAAAGTATATGCTCTGATAAATTTTGATGTATGTATGCACTTGTGAATCAAATACTATAGTCAAGATAATGAACATATCCATCACCTCAAAAAGCTTCCTGATGTAGTTTTGTAATTCCCCCTCCTACCTCTCTCCTGCTTCCCTCTCCACATCACCCTACCCTATTCCCAGGCAAGCACTGACCTTCTGTCACTACAAGGTACTTTTTCTTTCCTATAATTTTTTTGTGAATGGAATCATATAATATATTAATATATTATTTTTGTCTGTCTTCTTTCCTTCAACCTAATTATTTCTAGATTTATCCACTTGTTGCATGTAAGAATAGTTCTTTTTTTTTATTGTTGACTCATATTCCATTCAATGGATATGCCACCATTTGTTTTATCCATTCACTAGGTAATGGATATTTGGGTAGTTTTGAATTTGGGGCTCTTGTAAATAAAGCTGCTATGAACATTTGTGTATAAACATTTGCTTAGACTATACTTTCCTTTTCTAAGTAATAGGAGTGCAATGACTGGGTCATATGGTAGTTGCACCATTAACATTGTAAGAAACCACTGAGCTGTTTTCAAGGGTTTCTTACAAAGTGGTTCCACCATTTTTCAGTACCACGAATAATGTATGATATAGTTCAATATTCCACAACTTTGCCAAGATGTAGAATAATCAGTCTCTATAATTTTGGTCATTCTGAAAGGAGTTTGATGGTATCTAACAAGTGATGATGTTCATGTGCTTATTTAACATTTGCTTATCTTCTTTGCCAAAGTATCTGTTCAAATCTTTTCCCCACTTATTTATTGGAGTATCAGTTTTATAATTGACCTTTGTGGAATTTATTTACTCATTCTAGATACAAGTTCTTTATCAGAGATATAATTTGAAAATATTTTTGCCCAGTCAGTGCCTTATCTTTTAATTTCCTTAACAGTGTCTTTGGAAGAACAGAAGTTTTAATGTTCAGGAAGTCCTAAGTGTATCAGTTTGTTCAATTATGGTTTTGATTTTGCTTTTCCTGTTATATCTAAGAAATCTTCACCTAACCTTAAGTCACAAGTATTTTCTCCTGTGTTTTTTTCTAGAAGTTTTATAGTACTGGCTTTTATATTTAGGTCTGTGATTCATTTTGAGTTGACTGTTGTATATAGTAAGATAGATAAATAGATAGATAGATAGATAGATAGATAGATAGATAGATAGATGGAACAGTTTATGTTTGTGAATATGGATATCCACTTGTTCCACCTCCCTTTAGAAAAGACTACTATTTTTCTTCAAAATTCCCTTTGTTGTTGAATTGTCAAAAATCATTTGTCCATATACGTGTGGATCTATTGCTCAACCCTTCATTTTGTTTCTTTGATATACATTTCTATAATACTTTCATGCCAAAATTGTAGGGGGATTGTCGCCCCCCTACTTTACCAATCGCCCCCGGTTCTTCCCCTTTCTTCTTCCTTGAATACCCGCTCTGCCAGCCCCAGCCCGTGAGTATAAATTATGCTGCTCTGCTTGTCCTCGGGGCTCAGACTTTGGAAACAACTTCTCTGAGCCCACCAGCGTAAAATAAACAACCTGAATTTGCAAGTACTCTGAGTGCCGCTTGGTATTTCTGACAGGTGAACAGGTTGAGCGTTCTGCAACATTTGGGAGGTAGAACCTTTCTGCAACATTTTGGTTCCCTGACCGGGAAGCCCAACCATGCTGGTCCTTTGCAGCCATCAGTTTGGGCAAGCACAGGCAGCAGATGGCGGGAGGAACCGTGGAGGGGAAGGTGCACCCTGCCCACTTAGGCAGTCTCCAAGAGGGCTGCCTCTTGTCAACCCCATTTTGTGATCACCATCAGACTCATAGGAGGCTTGACAAGACAGGTTCCAGACCAGACATCAGATACGGTAAGGCCCTGGGGTACCACTCAGTTAGGCCCACCCAAGTGGGCGAAAGGGGAGCCTGATCACCTCCCAGTGACTCACAGGAGTCCCAGAGTCAGGAATTCAGCTGGGCAGGAATGTTATAACCGCTGAATGAATGTATGAATGTGTGAGTTAGTGCGGATTGTGGAGGTTTGTGTCCATTGATACATTTTGTGGCTCCACATCCTTGGCTATGGAGTCCAAGTGAGCCCTAACCTGTGGTTCCATGGTGACATCATAAGGCATAATGGTGATTTGTCCTCGGGAGGACAATCAGGCCCTGGGCTTATACAGGTACCACTTTGCCAAGACGTGCCTCAAAGTCCTGCAAGGGACACAGCCAGGAGGATGCTTGAGAGGTTTCCTTTGGGAAGCACCCCTTACTTTTGTCTGTCTTGTGGCACCAGTCATGGGAAACATGAGGTCAGGACACAGCAAACCCACAATATTAGACTGCATGTTGAAAAACTTTGGGAAGGGCTTTTCTAGTGACTATGGGGTTAAGATGACCCCCAGTAAGCTCTGGACCCTCTGTGAGCTCGAATGACCCACATTCCATCTTCCCCTTTTGGGATGGCCATCGGAAGGGACACTAGACATCCCAATGGTCTATCACATTTGGCAGGTCATTACCAAGACACCAGGACACCCAAACCAATTCCCATATATAGACTTTTGGTTAGAAGTCTCCTGGACACTTCCCCCATGGATGTGGTCCCACTGCAATAGTCAGGGACAGGCTAGGGTCTTCATGGCACAAACCCAACTAGGTCGAAGCCTCAACCAAATAAGGACACTCCCTGAATCTGTGTGAGTGACCCTGAAGAGGAGCTGATTCTACCTCCACCATATATCCCACCAAGAACTACAGCTCCAGGAACCCCACCTGTGGACACTCCCCCTCCATCAGACCCATTGAACCCGCTCATTCTGGGACCAGCCCCAGAGGAAGGCAACCCCATGTCCCCAGGGCCAGCAGCAAGACTCCAGATGCCAGAGAGAGAGAGAGTCCAGGGAGCCAGAGAGAAGGGATGAAGACAGTACTGTGCAACCCTGCAGAACCATAATGTATTACCAACCCTTCTCCACTACTGATCTCCTAAATTGGAAACACAATACCTCGTCTGACTCTGAAAAACACAGGCAATGCTAGAGTCCCTCTTTCAGACCCACCACCCCACCTGGAAGGACTGTCAGCAGCTGCTGTGGACTCTCTTTAATACTGAGGAGAGACAAAGGATCTTAAGGGGGTCCTGCCAATGGCTAGAGGAAAATACCCCAGCAGGTGTAGCTGATCCCAGAACCTGGGCCCTAGTCACTGCCCCTGAAGGATGCCCAGCCTGGGACTTAATGACTGAGGAGGGGCAGGCCCAGATCCAGGAGTACCAAGAGGCACTACTCTGAGGAGTTTGGGCTGGAACAAAGGAAACCTATGAACATGTCTAAGGTGTCCATAGTCACACAGCAACCAGAAGAGGCTTCCAGGGACTACCATGAGACACTCTGTGAGGCTTACTGGGTCTATACCCGCTTTGACCCTGAAGCAGCTGAAAGCCAACAAATGGTTAATGTGTCCTTTGTGGCACAGGCAGCCCTGGACATACGCCAGAAAGGGAGGCCAATCGGAGAATGAAGAAGGTCAGCCTCCTCACAGCCACCTTGAGGGACCAGAGGGACCAAAACCCAATGAAGGAGCAAAAGAAGGAATGGCCACCTAAGGGGGGAACTCGGCAGACCTCCCCCAGGATCAATCAATGCATTTATTGCAAGGAGACAGGACACTGGCAGCACGAGTGCCCCAACAGAGGGAGGTCCCGAATGGCCAGTAAGTACCAATGGGAACCCATGGAAAGGGATCTCATTGGCTTGGCTGGACTGGACTCAGAATAAGAAAGACCAGGCTCTCTCCTTCTCGACCCCCAGTGAGCCCACAGTCAGAGTAAAAGTAGGGGCCAACCTATGACTTTCATGGTCGACACTGGGGCCCAACACTGTAGTAACCACCTGGTAGGGCCACTCAGTGAATGGATCGCCACCATCCTTGGAGGGACTGGGGACCGTCACATGAAAGCAGTTCTGCAGGACCCACCTCTGTAAATTGGAAGGGCACATGACATGCTGGAGTGCCCTATCCCTCTTCTGAGATGAGATGTTCTCTCCAAGCTGGGGGCACTGAGTTCCTAACCACGTATGCCCTAGCGTGGGTGGAAGACAACCCACCTGGTTTGGCCCACAACTAGGCCCTGATTATCATCGAACTGCTGTCAGGGACATGCCCACAAAGGCAATGACAGTATCCGATCCCCCAGGAGGCCCAATTCGGCATCCAAGAACACCTGATTAAACACTCCCTTGCTGCCAGTAAAGAAACCTGGGGGAGGCTACCAGTCAGTCCAGGATCTCCAGGCAATCAGCAAGGTAACCATCTCCTTGTACCCCCTGGTTCCAAACCCATACACTCTCCTCAGCCAAGTCCTTCAATCTGCCAGGTGGTTTACCTGCTTAGACCTCAAAGACGCCGCCTTCTACCTCTGGCTCACATCACAGAGCCAGCCTCTTTTTGTCTTTGAATGGACTGATCTGACCATGGGATGCCAAACACAGTGACAACAGACCAGCTTTTATAGCAGAAATTATCCAAATCCTGACAGAGGCAGTCAGCATCACTTGGAAGCTCCATACTGTTTACAGGCCCTAAAAGAGACTTTAGCCAAGTTCAGTCAAGAAATGGGCCTGCTTTGGATGGACTTGCTGCCTTTAGCCCTCCAGCATTCCTGGTGCACTCCAGGAAAGTTAGGGTTCTCACCTTTTGAGCTGATCTATGGGAGCCCCTCCCCCCTGCTTGGGGAGTGCACCAGGAAACCTCCATCAGCTAGGTGACAAGAGCATAGAGGAGGAACTCCAGGCCCTAGGAATGGTTTTCTCTAAGTTACAATGCTATACTACAGAGAGGGCCTCCATCGCACTGAGTGACCCTGTCCATCCTTTTCAGGAAAGCGACCTAGTCTGGGTCAAGGACTAGAAAAAGGAACCTCTTAAGCCACATTGGGGAGGGCCTCACACAGTAATCTTAACAACCCCCACTGCTCTTAAGGTTTCAGGAATCATCCCATGGGTCCATCACTCGAGAGTGAAAAAGGCCCACTCAGAGGTAGACCCGGAGACTTGGAGAGCTCAGCAGAACTTGGCAGACCTGCTCAAGATCCAACTCTGCCACAGACCGCCTCGCAGGACTTCTGGACAATCGTCTCATCATTGATGGAACCTTGCACACCGTGGTTCTTGGCCACAGTGGGACTCATTGCCCTAGTTCTGGGACTCGGACTTTCAGTGGCAGCCCCGACAGACTGAACTACTATCCAGAGACTCTTACTTGCTCTGGCATATTGGGGCCTATTAGGATGTCTCTTTACCCTCCATTGCTTGTCCTCCTCCTCACCCCAGCTCTTCTCTCTGAACCAAACTGTCCCTATCTGATGGGCAAAACCTTCACTGCCAATATCTATATGCCTTCCAAATGTTATAAGGGAGGGAGCCATGCCCTATGCCTCCCTGCTGGAAAAAATATTGTTGGGGAACAATTACTTCCAGGGACTGCCAGAATAGGGGACGAAAGGGATTCAACAGGTGCTGGACTTTCTTATCCTGTGTGGGGATGCCAGATGGAGGAGGAGTCTGAGATGGAGCACAGGTCCGGCAGGTGGAGGGGGCTGAAGAGTTGTTGCAGGAGAGGCTGAGGAGGGGACAGTGTGCTGGAGGGTTGACCTGGCTGGCATCCGACTGCTCACCCAGAGCCTTTCCCCTTTCCACTGGGTGGAGCATATTCTCAGGGCGGCATCGGCTCTCAAAGTGGTGCTGGCACCCCACATGAGTCCGCATGTTGATTATGCCTGCCACTTGCAGGGAGGAGGTGAGTACCTCTTGTCCCCTTTCTAGTAGGCACTGGGGTCCTAGCTGGAATTGGCACTGGGGCAAGGGGGCTTGCTTCCTCATTCAGGTTTTATTACAAACTATTCCAGGAACTGAATGAGGACACACAGAGAGTAGCAGACTCCTTTCTCTCCCTCCAGAGTCAGATTGATTCACTAGCAGCTGTCACCCTCCGGAACTGGCGTGCTCTAGACCTCCTCACTACAGAGAAGATGGGTACCTGCCTCTCCTAGGTGAGGGATGTTGCTATTACGTAAATCAGTCTGTGATTGTTACCACCAAGGTCAAGGAACTAAGGGACAGAATACAACAATGAAAACAGGAACTAGAGGGGTCCTGGCCCTGGAATCTCAGCCAATGGTCCTCGTGGCTGTTACCATTAGCTGGTCCACTGATCACTATTGTTATTCTGGCTGCTATTGGTCCTGGCTTGATTAACTCCTTGATGAAATTTTTAGAAACCACTGTAACCAACAGGACCATGGCCAGAATATTAGCACTATGAGGCTATTGGCCACTAGAGGATAATGGTGCCCTATAGACGAGCATGTCCCCTTGTTAGGGCATCAAAGGGGGGAATGTAGAGAAATATTGCCTCCCAACATGGCTGATAGCCTAGTCCAGGACCCTCCCCACCCAGCCACTTCCTGGTTCTTCTTCTCCCTGAACTCATGTTCTTGTCAACCCTAGGCTGTGCTTGGAAACTGATGATTATTATGGAAATGCTATACTATAAATTTCCCCACCTTGCCTTTGTTCAGGGCTCAGACTTTGGAAACAACTCCTCTGAGCCCACCAGCATAAAATAAATAATCTGAACTTGCAAGTATTCCGAGTGCTGCTTGATCTTTCCAACAGGTGAACAGGTAGAGCCTTCTACAACATTCAGAAGGTAGAGCCTTTCCGCAACACTATTAGTTCTATTAAACATTTAATTAAGACTCCAGTAGAAGTTTCTTTCTTCTGATATGAGTGCCACTGAATATATTGCTAAGCTTGAAGCAGAAGCTAAATGGTTTGGTGGGAATAGTTTTTGGGGGATAATCGATGTTTTTTCATTACTTGGTAACTGTTGTGACTCAAGTCCTTAAAAGGTTGAAAATCTTGCTAGGTCCTTCTCCATCTTGGCGTACTGTTCTTTAAGCCTCTCCATGGCTTTTCCAGTACCCTTTATCCACTTCCACTTGTCTGTCGTGTTGCTCCTTCATGAAATCCTCCGACTGGATTATGTGCTGTTTCTCATTAGCTTGTAAATGGTCATTATAAATCTTTTTATGTTCCTGCTCCCTCTGCTGAAGTTTGCAAACTGAATCCATAGCTGCTTGCAATCTCTGGAGAACGTGGGTTAAGTTGTCTTGCATTGCTTTTGTTACCGGAAAATAGGGTATCCTTGTCAATGCATCCATGTTCTTGGTATCTCAAGCAAAGATTTGAACGACACACCCCAAAGTATAGAGGTGAAGCAAAGAGATAGTTTATTGAAGAGAAAGTACACTCCAAAGAGGTAGGAGTGGGCTCGAGCAGGAAAATGGCTCAAGAGCCCCAATTAATGAGACTTTGGTACTTTCATTTCCTTCTATGTCTTCACGGGTTACACCTCTGGGTGTGGGGTCTCTTGATTGAGTAGTCTAATCAGCAAGGGGCCTATTACACAACATCTTCTGACTGCACATGCCCTTTCCCAGAGTTCAGTTTGTTATAACGATATTAATGAACTTCCAGGCATATGAATGACATTACAATGATGGTATAATGAGGCCCAGGTGAGATGAAGGTCATTGTAACTCTCACTGCGCAGGCATTAGGAACTGGCTCAAACTGGTGGGTTTCTTGTGCCCTCTAACTTCCCTGTATTTGCCTGGAACTTCCTTCTGTGGCTGCCCAGCCTGGGGCAGGGATTACTAGTGAAGGGGTGCTATCAAGGTAGTGACTATTCCAGCATGGCGAGTCTCATGGGAGGGGTCCCCAGATTCCCCCTATTCTATCTGCCTTCCTCACATTCTCTTGAGAGACGTGATCCCCACAAATCTCTATGGGAAGCTGAGGGACTGGAAGTCTCATCTTCTGTATCTGCTTCCTGCTGAGGATGGCCGTTGTCCCTATCTTTTGGGGAATCCATGGAGCTCTCACCCTATCTGATTAAAAGGGGAAGGGGTCTCGAGATCTGGCATATTGACTTCTTTAGTCAAAGTGGACTGGAAGCCTTGCTGAGGTATCACTTGTATCCCAGTGGTCCCCAGATGAGGAGAAATTAATTCAATTAATAGTTTAGAAACCATTGACTCAAGAAATAGGTCTCAAAGCCCTTGTCACTGTGATGTAAAGTCTGTTGAGCCTGTGGCCTGTTGACTTCTGGCCTAGGTGGTCATTCAGGTGTTATCCCCTGTCCAGGTCCAGAAAGGCCTGGAAGGGGTGCTTGCCTGTAGTGATTGTAATCAGCAAGCTGGAGACATGAGTTACAAATTTTGGAGTCATTATCCATGGAGGACAGTCTGTTGCTCGGGATGAGGAGCCAAGGAAAATTGATCAAGAAAGCAATTAAGACTTTGTGATGTGGACCAAACAGAGCAGCCATCCCCCCACTTCACTAAACAATCCTTTTCCTTGTTCTTTAGCTCTCAGTTTTACCTTTTTCCTAGTCCAAAGTCTTAATCACTCTTCTTATCAATTTTCTCTGGCTTCTCATCCAGAGCAACAGACTTTCTATCCTGAAACCACATAGTGATAAGAGCTTTGAAACCTATTTTTCTGATCAATGCCTTTAAAGTACTAAATTAATTAATTTCTCCTAATCTAGGAACCATCACCATACTAGCGGTACCCCAACAAGGCTTCCAGCCCATCTTGACAAAGGAGTCAACCTGGTGGATCTCGAGATCCCTTCCCCTTTTAGATCAGATAGGGTGAGAGCTCTGTGGATCCCCAATAGCAGGAAGCGGATACAGAAGATGAGACCTTCAGCCCCCCAGCTTCCTATAAAGAATTGTGGGGATTACATCTCTCAAGAAAATGTGGGGAAGGCAGATAGAATCTGGAAATCTCGGGAACCCTCCCATGAGACTCTCCGTGCTGGAATAGTCAACGCCTTGATAGCACCCACTCACTAATAATCCCTGCCCCAGGCTGGGCAGCCACAGGAGGAAGTTCCAGGCAAGTACAGGGAAATTGGAGAGCCCAAGAAGCCCGTCAGTTTGGGCCAGTTCCTAACACCTGCGCAGTGAGAACTACAACGACCTTCATCTCACCTGGGCCTCAATATACCATCATTGTAATGTCATACATATGCCCAGAAGTTCATTAATATCATTGTAACAGACTGAACTCAGGGAAAGGGCATGCCAGTCAGAGACATTATGTAATAAGCCCCTTGTCAATCAGACCTGTCAATCAAGAGGCCGCATGCCCACAGGTGTAACCCCTGAAGACTTAGAAGAGGATAAAAGGACCAAAGCCTCATTGATCAGGGCTCTTGAGCCACTCTCCTTGCTCGAGCCCGCTCCTACCTCTTTGGAGTGTACTTTCTCTTCAATAAACTATCTCTGTGTTTCACCTTTTTACTTTTGTATGTCTCGTTTAATTCCTTGCTTGAGATACCAAGAACCTGGACATCGTGTTGACAAGGACACCCCATTTTCCAGTAACATTTGGATTAGGGAAAAGGTGGATCAAAGCTAAAGAACAAGAAAAGGAGTCTATAGTGAGGTGGGGGAATGGCTGCTTTGTTTGGCTCACATCACTTCTTTACATTTGGGATGAGTATGTTAATTTGTTTCATGGATCACAGTCCTTAAATTTTCAAGGCACATTTCTTGAAGACCATATTTTTATTCAAATTCTTTCACACAACAACAGGTTTCACTTCGTGTAACTGGTCTGTGATCTAAAAGCCTTGAATGAATTTCCCCAAGATCCTTGATAATGACATGCGTGAGTGAAACTGCAGTCCCCAGTGAGCCCCTCTTCCTGTTGCTGCAGCCACTTCCTGCTGTGGCCTCACAACCCACATTGGCCTCCTTCCCGACACCATTCCTGTAGAGAATTTTTATAAAAATTGATTTAAGCCAAACAGATGATATAGACTGAAATAATAGCTTTGGAGAATAGTAATTTGCAGTTTATTTTATGCATTTAAGATTAAGGAGAAAACAAATAAGGAAGATTAATTACATGAAGGTAGGAGGAAACAAGATGCAGATCAGATAACAGAATAGTTAAGATTATGTGCTCTCTTACAGGCTTTAAGAAGGGGTCTGAAAGGGGGGCATTTCAAAGGTGTGTTAACCTAGATACAAAGAAACAATGGACAGGGCTTGCTTGCTTAAGACCAAGATAAGCCTTTTAGTAACAGTTATATGCTGAGGCGTGATGACCTGCCCAGTTAGGAATTTATGATCAGATAACACTGTTGAGGTTACATTCCACTGAAGCCCACACCTCCATTCCCTGTGAGCACTTGTGAGAATCAAATCACAAACCAATACTTTTTTAAGCAACTTTTTTTCTCTATAGTCAGTACTGTATAATTGTGGTTTTGCAGATGAGACAATTGAGTTGTAAGAAGGAGGAAAATTATTTAAATTTACAGTTATATAAGTTATAGAACTAGGGTTTGGAGTGAGTCTGTGTCCAGAGCCCACACTTCTAACCAGTACTCTTAGGAAAAAGAGACATTTCTTGAGGTATGTCAGCCATGGTGTGTGATGTTAGTTGAGGCCCATATTTCTTTTGGTGGAAAGTATGCTTCATTAGGTATTTTTCCATATACAAAGGTTATTTACTTAAGAAAAATGAGATCATAAGTATAAAAACAAATATTAATAATCACAGTTAACTATGCATTAGACAATTTGGTATTTTCCATTTTTTTTATTGTGCTGTAGGCTTTTGGTGGGGGGGTATTTCAAAGTGGTTTTAAGTATAATTTTTCTGAACTCTTAACTCACTTTTCATCTAAATGGCCTCCTTTCTTTTTAATCTTTCATTTATTTGCTTAACAAAATGGATTTTTGCTCTGTGGAATTTGCAGTCTTGATTAGGTGATTGTATCTCTATGTGTTGTTTATTCTGTTGCTCTGGCCTTTCCCATTCATTCCTTTTAAATTGGTAATTACACACAGATCTTGCTCAGGTTCCAATTTTTTAGGAAAGAGTGCCTAAGTCATTGCAGAATCACCTCCCCAAATTCAGGTGAGTACAATGCACAAGTAAAGCCAAAACATTGAGACACTGATCCTTGAAAATAGAGAAAGTTCTGACTGATTTGGCCAAAGGAAAAGGATGGATATAAGAGCAAGATCTCTCAAATCTGTCTCTCCCAAAGAAGTAAATAGGGGAATTTTTATTCAACTAGGGAGTAGAAGAGGGGGTAGTTTGAGGGTATTGAGAGAGGTCTGTGTTCCTTTAGTCATAGATGATGCTTGTTCTTATCAGACTCCTGAGTGTCAGCAGCTGGTTGCAGCTCCCCTGAAGGTATTCTTCTGCAAAACAAATTAAAATTTGAGACCCTGAATTTATCCTCTTCTGCTTGACAAAGAGATACCACATCAGCAACACAAAATTATACTGTGAGTGTTGCAGCAGGACAGGTAACCGAGGAAGTCAAATGGTACTTGACAAGTCAGAGAACCAGTTTTATTATGCCAGCGGGCTCAGAAGAGTTACAGTCTCCAAATTTTGAGCCCCAACTAACAGGCTATGCAGATTCTTATAGGGTTGGAGTGGTGGCTTGCTGATGTGATATGCAAGCAGTGTTCAGAAGTTAAATGCATACATTAGGCAACTGGTGGAAGGAAAGAATTCTACATTAAACAGCTTTGTCCTTAATTTTCCACTTCATTCCCCCCTTTGATGCCCTTATAACTGTGTTTATGGGGCATCACCATATATTTCCGACTCAGTGTAGGGCAGGGGCTGGTATCTCTGTAAGGTTAGTACTCAAGCAGTGGTTGCCCTGTTCACCATGGTTTCAGTGAACTAGGTAATAGCTCGGAGGATACAAGGTCCTAGTGTATGGGGGTGCCCCCAACCAGTCCTGTAGCTAAGAGCAGGGTTAGGATCCTAGCACCAGCTAGGAATAGTGACTGGCAGTTCATTACAGTTCTACCACTGGTTGGAGTTCTGGGCACCACCAGTGGTGGTCCTTTGCTTGGTCCTGGGCTGGATGTCCAGTGCCTTCCTCAGTGTTATTTGCAATGGTCATGTCAGATCAGCTTAGGTCATCTAGGTCTCTGATGGGTCTCTGGTGTCAGCTTTCTTGACCTGAGTATGGTGGACCCACGGTGCTGTACCTGCAATTTTAACAGCAGTCAGAGCAGCCAGTATAACCATGTGTGGGCCTGTTCACATGCGTTGTAGGGGTTCCTTTTTCCAGTCCTTAACCAAGACCATATTCTCTGGTTGGTGGTGATCGACCTGGTTTCCTAAAGGGATTGGGGCCTGGTCTAAGACATCTTGGCTTATTGTGCGAAAGGTCTTTCCTAACATTTGGAGTTGGGCTGACAGGCATTGTTCCCTTAGTTGCTGAGGGTCACCCTTAAGCCTAATAATGATAGGTGGGGGCCTCCCATATAGAATTTCAAATGAGGAATATCCTGAGGGTCCGGGAGCAGATCAGACCTGCATTAAGGTGAAAAGTAGTACATATACCCACGTTGTGGAAAGGCTCTACCTTCTGAATGTTGCAGGAGGCTGTACCCATTCATCTATTCGAAAGACCAAGCATTCAGAGTACTTGTGAGTTCAGGTTGTTTATTTTACACTGGTGGGCTCAGAGGAGTTGCCTCCCAAGTCTGAGCCCTGAATCAAGGCATGGTGGGGAAATTTATAGCATAGTATTTCCATAATAACATCAGTTTCCCACACATGGGTTAGGGTTGGCAGGAACAGGAGTTCAGGGAGAAGAACCAGGAAGTGACTCTGGGTGGGGGTGGTGGGTCCTGAACTAGGCTATCAGCCATGTTGGGAGGCAATATTTCTCTACACCCATGGGAATCCTGTTTCCTGACAGAAGTTAGCCAGCATGGTCTTGAGATTTCAGTTAATGTGTTGAACTTTCCCTGAGCTTTGAGGCCTGTAAGTGGTGTGTAACCTCCGGTTGATCAGCAATTTTCCTATGGTTTGGACAACATGGGATACAAAGGCAGGTCCATTTTCTGGTCCCCTTGAAAAGGGAAGTCATAGTAAGGTATTATTTCTCTCAGCAGAGTCTTTACAACCTCTTGTGCCTTTTTCGTGTGAGTGGGAAAGGCCTTGAACCATTTTGAGTATGCACAGACTAAAACAAGTAGGTATTTATGGCTCCGACATGGCTTTACCTTAGTAAAGTTGATTTGTGTGTCTTCAAAGGGAGCCGTCCCAGTGATCTGAATTCCTGGGACCTGTTTAGGACCCTGTCCCACATTGTTTTTAGCCCAAGTAGTGCACCTAGTGCTAATTTGGGCACAGAGGGTCAGGAGCCTGGCAGTGTAGTAATATCTACTGAGTCCCTTTTTGAGAGTCATCTTTCCCCAATGAGTCAGGTCAGGATATTGTTTGACCATGTGATAAACCATTTCCCTGGGAATGAAAAGTCTATGGTCTGGCAGTTGCCACCAGCTCTCATTAGTCCAGATATTGCCCTGGGCCTCTTCCTATTGATCTTCTTCTGTAGTGTATCTTGGATTCTCCTGTAGGTTTGGTGTTAGAAGTACCTTGGAGCCCGGGTCCGGGTTGGGGGCCATCTTAGTCAGGGCAGTGGCCTCCCACACTATCTGATCCTCCAGGCGGTTCCCCTGACTGATTCTGTCAGTCTCCCTTTGGTGTCCTTTGCAGTGCATGACTGCTATTTCCTTCAGTTGCCAGATACCTTCAAGTAGCTGCAGAATTTCTTCTTTGTTTTTTACCTCCTTTCCTCCAGCCATAAGTAGCCCCCCTTTTTTTGTAGATGGCCCTGTTAACATGTAAAGTGGCGAAAGCATAGTTGGAGTCAGTGTAGATGTTGACATTCTTTCCCTCCACATATCTGAACGTCTGAGTTAGGACCCATAGTTCGGCCCTTTGGGCTGACCTTCCTTGATGACTCAGTCTTGAGTAGTTATTGCATAACTGGCCTTTCGTTCCCTATTCTGGATGAAGCTGCTCCCGTCTGTGAAGAGTACCAGGTCAGGTGCGGGAAGGGACCGCCAGTGAGGTCAGTCCGCTGGAAAAGATTTCATCCATGGTTTCCTCACAATTATAGTCAGGTGAACCCGCCTCCACAGGAAGGAATGTGGCCTGATTCAGGGTGCTCACTGTTTCCAATGTCACCCATTGGTAGTATGCCATCCTGGCACTAGTGAGCTATCAGTAGCTTTGGCTGTTCATTAAGGCTGTTACTGCATGGGGGACTTTCACATGGGTATTCTGGCCTAGAGTAAGCTTGTCAGCTTCCCGGATGAGAGTGACCATGCCACCAGTGCCCAGAGTCTAGGGGGTCATCTGGCAGCCACTGGGTTGAGCTGCTCAGACAGGTAGGGCCACTGGTCTCTGCCAAGGTCCAACAGTTTGAGTAAGGACTCCCAATGGCATATGTTCTTATTCGCAGACAAAGAAGTTGATTTCCCAGTTCATGTCCAGGAGTCCCAGTGCCAGTGCTATGTTTTGGGCTCATGCCTTGGCATCAAGGGAGCCAGCTGGGGCCTGATCCTGCAGCCATTTTTGTGCCATGGTCAGGATGCACCTCTGCTCTTTGGTGTTGAAGAGAGAATGAAGAGCAATTGGCAACAGTCATCCCAGGTTGGCTGGTGCATTTGGCAGATCAATTCCTGAAGGTCGATAAGGGCCTGCGGCTTCTCAGAGTAGGACGGCATATGGTGTTTCCAATTCAGGAGATCTGTGATGCTGAATGGCTGGTAATATAACAGAGGTTGCCCTGGCTGAATGGTGCAGTCTGCCTTCAGTTGTTGGGGGCCCCAGGTCTCTCCTAAGGGCATCTGGTATGTGGCTGCATGTTGGGCTGAACGTAGCCTCCTTCTGATGGGTTCTGGGTCTGGCTGGGTGGGCTCCGGCTCATGAGGAGGGGAGACTAATGATGGGGGTCGTGGCTGTGTGGGCTCTGATTCATGAGGAGGGAAAACTGATAGTGGGGGGCTCTCAGGCAGGTCAATTGGTACCAGGGGAGCAGTCAGCAAGGTGTATGGTGTAGGGGCTGGTTCCTCCTCTGGGTCTCCTTGATGAATTGGCTTCGATGGTCTTCTCCTCTTTTGGAGTTGTGATATTAAAACCCTGAACAGTCCCTTACTGTTCATGCAGAACCAAACCCAAGGAGGGAGAGTCCATTCTATTTGCAACCATGAGTCTATGTAGGAAAACGGGTCAGGGTGGCCAGGACTCCCAGTAATCACCTTAAAAACTGTGAAGACCTTGGAGATATCCAAGATCCCTTATGGTGGCCAATCGACCTGGGAATTGGGCCTGTCAATTTCACAGAAAGGTAGAAGTTTTCCTCGCATCAATTTGACACCATAGTCATCAGAATAACCTTTCTTGAAGTTCTTGAGCATACAATCTGATAGAGTTGGCTTGGACTGGCTGGACCCCATTTCTCTATGTACCTAATGTGATCCTCCCAGGTGCTCTCCTATGTCTGGTGTCACAAACCGAACAAAGGTTGGGAGCCCCCGGAGGAGGCCTTTCAGATGCCCGCCTGGCTGCATCCCTTGCGGGACTTTAAGGCACGTCTTGGCTAAGGTGCACCTGTATAATCCCAGGGCCTGGTTGTACCCAAAAGGACAAGTCACCATTTTTGCCTTATGATGTCACCACAGAACTGCAGGTTGGGGCCCACTCAGACTCCATAACTATTGCCATGGAGCCACACAGACATTCAACAGTCACACATCCAGTCGCACAGAGGTTATCACATATCCCTCCCAGCCCCTGAGTTTTCCCTACCTGGTGTCTCACAGTGGAGGAGACTTTGGGAGATGATCAAGCTCCCCTTCTGTCCGAAGAAAGGCCTGACTGCAGCTTTGGTCCCAGGACCTTACCTTATCCGGAGTCCTGATCCCTGAAGGGTTTAGTCCATCTCCCCGTGGAGTGGGGCCAGGTCAGATTGCCTCTGGGCATGGTGGCCTCCACCTCCCCGGAAGGAGGCCCCATAAAAGTTCCAGGTGGCGCCACCTTGTTCAGCTCGTTGGGCCTTCCGCTGCCCATTGGCTTCTGTCACCCAGCTGGTGGCGCAACAGGGCACCATGGTTGGCTTCCCCAATAGGGAACAAAAATGTTACAGCAGGCTGGGTAACCAAGGAAGTCAAACAGCACTTTAAAGGTCAGAGAAGAGTTCTAATATATCGGCGGGCTCACAGGAGTTACAGTCTCCAAATTCTGAGCTCCAACAAACAGGCTTTTCAGACTCTTTTAGGGTTGGGGTGAAGGCTGGCTCATGCGATAAGCAAGCAGGGTTACAGAAGCTAAATGCACCTGGTGGAAAGAATGTGTAATTGGGAGTTCACAGAATTTACATTAAACAGCTTTGTCTGTAATTTTCCATTTCAGCCTCCGTTTCTCAAGGTACAACCTCTTCCCATTAACCCCATTATTTTCTGTTTTGACACTGGGTTTCCAGGACTCAGAGTCAAGGTTGGACTAAACTTGCTTGGCATGGAGTGCATTGAGGTCCCACCTCACCACCCCATGGAGTGGGCACTAACATCCATCTTACTGCCTGTAAACATGTCCAGTTACCCAGGTCTACAGATTAAGAGAATAAAGGTGTGGAATGCAGATGTGGAATTGGACTGACAGTGTCTGGGCTAGAGTAGCCATCTAATTCACATGTAATAATGTGATAGAGAAGTAAATAGGAAGTGAAATTATATATACTTTTTTTCATTTTTCTTATGGATATGTTTTTCAAAGAGCATTGGAATCACACTACAGTTATTTTCCATAATCTGCCCTGAAGAAAACTTTTGGATTCTGTTTATAAAAGTTATGTTTTTTCATCAGGAAAAAATATCTTGTTTATAAAATGGGGACATTGATACTTACCTCACAGAGCTGCTGTGAGTAGAAATAAACAAACCAATAGAAAGTATCTGACAGATAATACTCTACAACTTCTACACGCGAGCGCGCGCACACACACACACACACACACACACACACACGAGTCTCTCTTGTGTTCTCCCCCCAACAAAAGAGATGACAAACATGACCAAGTCATGGAGATCATGGGGATTTAAAGGAGCAGGAGAGGAAATATGCATGTTATAAATGTTATGCCACATCTATTCTTTTTCAGAGCTTCTACAGTGGACACACCCACTTTCTCAGTTTATTAGTCTGTAGGGAGCATAAACAGAATCAGCAGGTATTATTTTCAGTGATTATTTTATCTGGGGTGTTCAAAATCTTAGAGTTACCCAGACAATAGCTACCCCTAAATAATGTCTCAGTGTTTCCTGAACATGAAACACCCTCCCCTTTGTTCAAGCCTAATTTTTTGCCTCTCATTCACACTGTCACTTATGTAGGCCTCTACATCCAGAGCTTAATCTAGGGGCCGTTTTGGTGAAAGAAGACAATGATTGCAGGGAGTTAGCTTTTCTGTGTCCAGACTAACACCCAAATCCCTCATTTGGTTCAGTAACACATACCAATTAAAATTTAAGTGATTTTGTATTACAAACCTGGGCACATGTTGCATAGGAAAGTACTTCAAAGGTGTTTCCATTCACATGTGTTGATTGTTTCTGGTGTTCTGGTTGAATGAGCCCATGACTAAACTTTTCCTCTAAATTATGCTATTTAAGCATTCTCCCCCCTGGAACCTCTGAGGCAGACCCTCACCCTTTCCCTCCCCTGTGGCATTCACTGCTTAGCTAATCGGGTAGTTAAACCCATGATCCTGCTTTCAGTTCAAGGGGCTCTGTTTGAGAGAGAACAGAAAGAAGCATGTTGTGAAACCATTCTCATCATGTGATGTGCACTAAAATCCCAAGAAGTGGACACATCATGTGACTGCAGAATGTAAGGTTCATTTGAGAGACATGTTTGCTCTCACCATAAACATCTGTAACGTCCCTGAAGCTGCTCAATTGGGACTGTCATGTGGTGGACTCATAAATTAGTTCTGGGACCGCCTTGTACCTAATTTCCTGGGCTTAGGGATGTTGCCCATTCTGACTCTGAAACAGTTTCCTACAGGAAAGGCTGGGGATATTTATTTATTCTTATTACTTTATTCACTTCTAAAACCAAGACACTTCTTTATAGCTAAAATAGGATAGTGCATAAAAGGAAAAAAATTGAAAACCCTTAAAAATCTATTTCCTATGGATAAGCACTATCATCATTTGACTTTTTTTTTTCAGAAATTCTACTGTGCAAGTATAACCATGTGTTTCTAAGAACAGCAATGATATGATATCCTACTTACAGTTTTGTAAACTATTTTGTTATGACATGCACCATATTATGAAGGTCAATCCAAACCAATCAATATAAGGCCACATAATAATGAAAATGACCATGAAATCTCTAATGATTCATTCTGGTATGATAATAATAAGAACCATTAATATTTATTTCTGATTCCCTCAGGGCCCCACATTATCGTACATACCAAGCCTCTACTTACTCATTTAACCTTTACCACAACCTATGAGAGGAACTATTGTTGCTCGATTTAACCATCAGGGAACTGAGGCAGTGAGGGAAGGACTAGCCTGTCACAAGATAAATATGAGAACAAATTTCTGTGGCTACTGAGCCCCCACATGTAACTGGTGTTTATCACTGCTTCTCATCTAAGACTCTCAACCTTACTGTTCCTGGGACACAACAACATATGAAAGGGGACCCCCTCAAATGGAATTTATTTATATTTATAAAAAAATGTGTATTTATTATTACATGTTTAAACTTCAGTCACCTTCAAAGTTGGATGCATCTTGGTTGGATGCAATACACCTATCAAGATGCTTTTTCCACTGCTCAGAACAGTTTTTGAACTCGTTGATTTTTATGCCTTTTAATGCTTCTGCTTTTTTTTGTTTCACCTCTTCCACATTGCCAAATATTTCCCTTTGAAGACGTTTTTCATCCAGGGGAAATAAAAAGTCACTCAGGGACAAGATGGGTGATTAGGGAAGGTGGGGTATGGAGGTCATGCCATTTTTGGTAAAAAACTGCTGAACACTCAGCGCAGCATGGGCAGGTGCGTAGTCATGCTGCATGTTGTTCTTGTAAATCACCCATCATGAAATGGGAAAATGCATTGAAAGAGTTTGCAAAAAAGCCCAAATTCATTGAAGCCAAATGAGGTTTCTCACAATAACTCCAGCTGGTACACTGATGCAGATGGATTTGATTTGTAGAACACTCACCTAATGAGGGAAGCCTGTACTACAAGAGGCCTGCTCTCCAGAAGGTAATTCCAGTTTTTGGAGGGGTCCCCACTCACAGATCAAGATGAGATACAACTTTTTTCCTCAGTTAAATAGGTAGGAATTTTGAAGTATTGATAACAAGCAATGTGCTTTAGAATTTGAGGAAGTATGTCCTGTTATACTGTGGAAGAGGCTCCCCAACATTTTGTTTTTCTTCCTGTGCCTCAGGGATGTTTCTATTGTAAAATAACAGCTTTCCTGTGGGTGGAGTAAAGATTGCTTAGAGATTTCATTATTTTGTGTATTTGTGTATTTATTATAGGTAAAAGTACAAAACATAGAAAGGGAAATAGTGTAACAACCCTCAAAACATAGTACCCAGAAATAAGCCCTGCTAATGTTTTCATCTGCATTATATAGGCATTCATGTATTTATATGTATATGGATATATTCATATATTTATGTAGAAAAGGTAAGATCTTATTTTACTTTTTTAACCTGCTTGTTTCACTGCAGTGGGTTGAATTATGTCCTCTAATAAGATATATACAACCCTTAAACCCCCCTAGCTGTGAATGTGACCTTATTTGTAAGTATGGTGTGAGTTCATGTATTATAATTAATGTACAGATAAGCTAATGCCAGATTTAAGCTGGGCCCTAAACCCAATGACTGTTATCCTTATTAGAGAAAGGAAAGGGAGATTATACACACACACAGGAAAGAAGGCCCTGTGAAGGTGGAAGCAGAGTGAAATTATGCTCTAACCTGTGCTGCCAATACCCTGATTTTGGACTTTTCGTCTCCATATATGTGAGAGAAAAACATTCTATTGTCTTAAGCCATGAAGTTCATGGTAATTTGTTATGGCAACTTTAGAAAACTAACCCAGTAACAGCATACCTCAAATGTCACTGATTGTGAATAAACATCATTCTAAATCCTATTTTTTCATGGCTGTGGGAATAATAACATCAATAAAGAGAAAATAAGAAATCAAAAATTGGCTAAAATGTACTATGTGCTAAGTGTTTTTTATGTATGAGTCATTCAGTGCTCACAGCACCTCTATGGGGTGGATGCTGTTGCCCATTTCCATTTTATAGATGATAAACTGAGGAACAGAGACATAAGGCCTTGGCCCAGGACTGCACAGTTAGGGAGCAGGACAGCTTGGGTTTATACCCAGCACCTCATGCTCCAGAGCCTGGGAGCTTGTCAAAGATTTGCTGTTAAGTGACAGGAGCCATCTGTACAAGTATGCATACTTTAGGCACTCACTGTAGTATCACTCAGTATGGTACAAAATAGCTGGACCTAGTGACAAAAAGTTGACTTGAGGCCTTGGTAAGAACACATTCATTGCAATCATGGGGACAGAAGCTACGGGGTGGTGAGATAAGGAGTCAGTGGGAATCAGATAATGTAAAAAACTGTTTCTGGACCTTAGATTTAAAGGGGAGAGCGGGGGGGGAGGAAGAGAGAGGGAAAGAAAAAGGAGGAGGAGGGGGTTCCCTGGTGGTGTAGTGGCTAGGCTTTGGCATGGCATGGCCTGGGTTTACTTCCCAGTCAGGGAGCTACCCCCCCCCCCCGCAAAAAAAAGAAGAAAAAGAAAAAGGAGGAGAGAGAGAGAGAGAGAAGGAAGAAGAGAAGAGAAGAGATTGACATTCTGGCTGAATGCATATGACAGGACCACGGAGGGTTTTTCTTTGTTTGTTTGTTTTTAATTTTCAATTTCTTGAAACTTGAGCAAGTTTAAAACTTTATATATAGGAGATATTTCATACCTGATTTATCTCTTGTTACCCATATTTTCTTTTGACTAGCACCATAGAGTTAATGAGACACCATAAATGGAATAGTATGAGTTTAAGTTCAATATGTATATCGTTATTAGTGAATGAGAGAATGGATAATTGTGTGTCAAAGGAATGGTAATAATTCTTAGATTTTTGACTCTCAGGGAGGCAGCAGATAGCTGAAAACCTGGTGATGTGCCTGCACAATGTATGGTCTGAGGAGCCCTACACTGATGACTGTGGAATAAGTCCTGAATTTTCCTATAAATATGTGAACATACAAAGGAGTCCAGGAGCAGCACCTGGGTGAACACCAGGCCTTGCTGCCCTGGTGCAATCTCTCACTGTGCTCACCAGGTCAGTCAGAGATAAGGCTGCCTTCCCAGTGTGGCTACTGGAATAGGGTCTGCTCAGAGGCATGGTGTGGAGCAGCTCTTATGGGCTTCTGAGTCGCCCAAGACAGGAGAGGACCTTCTGTCTTGAAATCTTTTAACCGAAGGCATATCAGAGAGATATTTGCTGCCTTTATAAAGGTATCTACTCATGAGGAGAAACAATGAAAAATGAATTTTTCACAATGGCAGCCTTGGCCTAGAGGATCGACCAGCCCCTACCACTGTGTCCCAAGATTTAAAAGCCATTGAAATCCCACCAAATCCCATGTACATAGGCAGATTTTCTCTTATACACCTCAAGAGAGATCTCTGACAAAGTTAGCCTGAGTCCCACTTCAGCCATGACCAAGATCAGGCTGGCATAGCCTAACTCACGTCTCCTGAGTGGCAAGGTGGGAATGAGGATCCATCCCCAACCCTCCGCAGAGGAGACAGAGTGGCCTCCCTTTTAGAGGATGGGCCTCCAGGGCTAGAGAAATGGAAAGGGTCAGTCACACTTCCTGCTATTGTGGCCCCCACAAGGACTTCAACAACCCCTCTGGGTGATGAAGATAATAGAGGGGATGAAGTCCAGCCCTTATGCCAAGAGACCTGGGTGTCGGGCCACATCTGTTGCTGATCCTTGAAGAGGTGAGTGGGGTTTAGGCAGAAGCTCAGGTGCTGCCCTTGTGACAGGTAATCTAGAGGGAACAAAGTGCTGTGTATGGACCTTCTATTCAAGTGACTCATCATTATGACCATTATTCAGATCAGGGCACTTTTAGGGGAATTTCATTAATCAGGGAGACAACTCTGATCAGCAATTGACTCTGGAATTACTCTAAAGTTTTTCCCCCATTGTGTCTTGATGCCTGCAAGGCTCCAAATTCTCTAAACTCCCTGGGGGTTGACAGTTGTGTTCCCCTTATTTCTCCTTTTTAAAATAATGCTTGCATTGTTTTCAACTCACATTATTGACATTTAAAGCACTTTCTAAATTTAAAAAAGAATGCTTTTCAAACAAGGGAGAAACCATGTCTAATGTACACGTCAGATATTGGGTTAATATTCCATGATTTGTGAAGAACACTCGGTAACAAAATGATCAGCAACAGAGAATTCAATTTGAACAGAGAATTCAAATAAATATATGCATGAACAATAAACATATTTAAATATGCCTAGGCCACCAGTGTGTTATTCAGGGCTATCCGAATAAACATAAACTGTAGGATATATTTATATACGAGGAAATTTTTATGAGTTGGCCCATGCAATTATGGAGGCTGAATGGTGCCATGGTCTGCTCTTTACAAGCTGGAGACTCAGGAAAGCCCATAGTATAATTCAATTCAAGAGCAAAGGCCTGAGAACCTGGGAAGCCAAAGGTTTGAAACCCAGTGTAAGGGCCAGAGAAGATGAGATGTCAAGCTCTGAAGCAAAAAGGAAAAAAAAAGTGAATTCCTTCTCCCTCTACGTTTTATTCTGTTCACACTTGCAACTGATTGGAAGAGGCTCACCTACACTGTGCAGTACAATCTACTTTACTGAGTCTATCAATTCAAATACTAATCCCATCTAGAAACACCCTCACAGACAATCAAAAATAATTTTTAATGTGGGCACCCAGTGTCCAATCAAGTCGGCACATAGAATTAACCATCAGAACTTGAACCAAGAAGATGAACATTAAATCCTAAGAAGAATATTAAATGGAAAAGACACCACAAGTGTATGGATAACTGGTTTTTAACAGAGTTGCAAAGGCAGTTCAGTGGAGAAAGGATAGTTTTTCAACAAACGGGGCTGGGACAAATGAACGTCCATACGCACACATATGAAATTTGATTGGTGTATTGCACCAATACAAAAGTCAACTCAAAATGGATCACAGACCTACATATAAAACCTAATTCTTCT
>PVJL010014047.1:0-29621 GCA_004026885.1 Lyroderma lyra | reverse complement strand
CATAAGGAAAGACATTCCAGATATGATGGAAAGAAAACTGAACTTGGAGTCCGGGCATCTAGGTTCCCAAGCTGCCACTGCCCAGCTGTGTTATCGTGAGCAAGCAGCTCCCTTTCACCTCTCTGAAGCCCAGTTTCCTAGTTAGAGATAAATGTGTCTTTAAACATTTAAAAGCTTTTATTACGAAGACTTTTAAATACACATAACATTGAAAAGGATAGTATGATAAGCAGTCATATGCTTACCACCTATATTTCATTCGTAATTGTTTTTTCTGTGTTACTTTACATGGATACATAGATACGAGTATCTGTGCATACAGCCCCACATATCCTTGGGTTTCACATCCGTGGATTCAACCAACCGTGGTTCAAAAATATTTGAAAAGAAAATTTCTAGAAAGTTCCAAAAGACAAAGCTTGAATTTGCTGCACACCAAGCACTGGGCTGAACCCATATGAACAAAAAGATGTGTAGTCATACGTAGCTGGAGTCTACATGCTAGATTACAGGAGACCTTCTGCATTTAGGCTATTGCAGGTTATATGCAAATCCTACACCATATGCAAAACAACTTATATGCAAATAGTATACAATTTTATATAAGGGACTTTAACATCCACCGATTTTGGTATGGTGGGGGTGGGGACCAGTTTCCTGGAACCAATCCCCTGTGGTTACTGAGGAACTATGTATACAGTGGACTCTCTGTTAACTGGAACACAAGCAACCGGCAAAATCTTGGTTGCTTAAGATTTTGCTGGTTGCTTGAGTTCTGGCTAACGGAGAGTCTGCTTACATTTAACTGGCATCTATCCATCCTCATAGCTGCTGGTTAACTGAGAGTCTAGGGTATATATTTAATTAAAAAAAATTATTTTTGCTGAACCACTTGAAAATTACAAAGATCATGACCTTTCACCTTTAAATACTTGAGTATTCATCACCTAAGACTTAGGACATACTCCAACATAATAATAATAAAATTATAATACCTGTAAAAATTAATAATTCCCTTATGATTATTTAATATTCAATCCACATTCAAATTTTCCCCATTGTCTCTAAAATGTTTTTATAGCTCATTTTTTCAAACTAGGATTCAACCAAAGTTTACGTTAGTAGGTCTCCTTTATTCTATAACATACTACTACTACTATTACTACTACTATTATTATTATTATTTTCCTGACGTACACATTCTGATCACTAACAGTGTTTCACTCTAATAATTATTTTAAATGGGGATAGTCAGGGCCAGCCTTAGATTGTTCAGGGGGCTCTCTTGGGGAGGGGGAGAGAAATGAGACCCAGGACCCAGTCTGGGCTTGGGGCAACCCACCAGAATCCTTACTGGCCCAGGTCAGTCCCAGGTACCAGAAGAGAACTTAGACAAATCTGAGGAAGAGACTTCAAGACAAGATGCCTCCTGAGGTGGTGGGGGCAGGACAGGAGCCCTGCTTGCCCAGATTCAGGGCAGTACAAGAGATGTAGATTGGATATTGAGAAAATCATTATTGTTATAAAGAAGTATAAGGTATAAGTAGTATGTGTGTAGTTCATATATCCAGGGGTTGTTTTCTCAAATACTACCTCAGCAAAAAAAAAAAAAAAAAAATCTATCGATCCTGGATTTGGGAGTCCTGCCTTCTCCTTGATGATGCACATGAGGACTAAAAATGCATCCCATGGGCACAACTAAGTCTTCCAAGTTCTGGGCCAGCTATCTGCCACAAGGACGCAGGATGAACATGGTTGGCCAGGCTGACCTGCTGGAGCTGCCAGAAGGAAGTAGTAGCCTTTTCAACAAGCGTGGACTCTTCTAGTACCAGGAGCTCCTCGTGCCCATGGTTTGCATCAAACATTGCCCAGTCTCAGAGCTGCTCTTTTAATTGGTTACCAACTCCAAAGCATGCAGAGCACAGCAGAATGCAGTCACTGTGCTGACAACCATGTGCAAGTCAGCACAAAGCACTCGTGTGCTGAAAGGCAGGAAGCCCAGGCTCATAAGAGGCGGTCCAGAGGGGTGAGCTGAATGTGGAACCTCAGCTGGAATACCATTGCTTCTCTCTCTGATCCTCGGGAGTCATATTTGGAGGAACCTGGCCCCAGGAACAGCCTCCCTGCCCTTTGTGAATGCGTAGGGGATGCCAGGGCCTCCACTTCATAAAAGTATGTGCCTGCTCTTAAAGGTCCTAAGTGATAAAGCTAGAAGAAAGCTAGATAATGTTAGCCACCCTTCAATCTCAGCCCCAGAGATGTGGACATCAAGAACAAGAAAGGTGAAATGTCTTCTCAAGACCAGGAGAATCATTTGCCAAGAGGCGGGTCAAAATGTTGGTATCCTAACAAACTGTCTTGTTGACTGTTGTATTTCTAAGTCCTGGCAGGGGATCAGATGAATAAAAATGTGTTGAAGGAATGAGTGAGCACAACCCAACCTGGGTTTTCTTTCTATCTATTAAACCATTATACATTTTCACTCAAGGAATTAGAAAAAACAATGGACCTGGGTGAACTTCCTTTTAATTTTTCTTTGGCAAAACCAATGGTGAACCTCCTCTCCATCTCTCCTTCCTCCTTTCTTCACTCCAAAATCTAAAAACCACCCACGTTTTGCCAAGCTCCTAGGTCATAAGTCTGCATTTTGTTGTGAATTTCGTATTCTAGGTCATTTTTTGCTTTACGTTTAAAACGAAACTGCACTCCAGGCTGATGTAAGACCACCTTGGCCTGGGAGAAAAAGGAGAAAAAGAGGAAGTGAAAGTCCTAGGAACTCCCTGTGATCCGGGATAAGTTGGGAGGAAAGAGAGAGAGAGCCCTGCTGGGAGGCCAGGGTGAACCTAGAAGTGTCTGAGGAAACCTGGGATGTCAGGCTGACCCCTGTATCTCCACTGCCATAGCAGCGCCATAAGGCAGCACATACGAGGTCGGACAATTAATTCCATGAATTCGTCCTAGAAAAAGTGCTACCTACCTCATAGCTGAATATCACTACAGTCATATTCGAGGTACTCCCCTTGGGAAGCTATGTACTGACAGCAGCGCCTAGTCCACCCTTCAAAGACGTTTTGGAATTCCTTTTCTAGAATGGCCATCAGAGCTGTCATCATATTACCCTTGATGTCCTGAATATCATCAAAATTTCTTCTTTTCAGTATTTCCTTTATCTTTGGGTGAGGTAAAAACTCATTAGGAGCCATATTAGGTGAGTAGGGAGGGTGTTCCAATATAGTTATTTGTGTACTCGCTAAAAACTCCCTCGCAGACAGTGCTGTGGGGGCTGGTACATTGTCATGATGCAAAAGCCATGAGTAGTTGGCGAAAAGTTCAGGTCGTTTTTGTCTAACTTTTTCATGCAGCCTTTTTAGCACTTCCAAATAGTAAACTTGGTTAACTGTTGGTCCAGTTGGTACAAATTCATAGTGAACAATCCCTCTGATATCAAAAAAAAGGTTGGCAACATCATTTTGACTCCTGATTTGAACTGAAGTAACATTTGTGGTCATGGAGAATTGGGTGACTTCCATTGTGCACTTTGATGCTTTGTTTCAGGGTCATATTGGGACACTCACGTTTCATCAGCAGTGACAATATGGCCCAAAACATCATCTTGCCTCTCCAAAAGGTCTTGGCAAGCTCCCACTCTCCTTTGTTTTTGTTAATTGGTGAGCTCCTTTGGGACAATTTTTGCATACACTTTCCTCATAGCAAGATTTTCAGTTAAGATTTTCCTTTTTCTCTATTGATGTTTACTTGGTCTGCTATGTTTCTCACAGTCAGCCAACAATTTTAACACACAATTTGACAAATTTTTGCAATTTTTCTTCAGTTCTACTCGTTACTGGCTGCCCTGACCTCTCTTCATCAGTGACGCGTTCTCTCCCCTCAGAAAAACATTTAATCCATTTGTACACTGCTGTTTTCTTCATGGCATTATCCCCATAAACTTGGACTACTATGTTCTTGATTTCATTTTCACTCATGCCAAGTGTAACAAGAAATGTAATGTTTGTTCATTGCTCTAATTCAAGCTCTAACATTCTCAGGGAAGCACATAAAACCATGCAATAACAATAGTGAATGCCACTCAGCAAGACACCACCACATGTCAACATGAGCACAGCTGTGAGACACAGATACACCAAGGCTATGACACCTTACCAGGTTGTTTGTACAGTGCTGGCAGCATAAGCGTATGGTGGCAAGCCCATGAACTTAAATGACAGATTTTGGGGACACTGACACCTTTGATGGTCATTCCAGAAAAGTGTTCCAAAATTGTTTTGAAGGATGGAGTACTTCGAAGGTGACCATAGTGATACTCAGCAATGAGGTATGTAGCACTTTTTCTAGGATGAGTTTGCAAAATTAATTGTCCAACCTCATATAATAGGTGCTTACCAGAGATTTGTTGACTCACTCTTGACTGACAGATGAGTAAAAGCACCCCAGAAGCCAACCCATGGTGGCTTTCACACCATCTCTATCCTTTCCCTGCAGATGAGATGCCTGGGCCACTGAGATCTAAGGTCCTAACTGGTCCAAGCCAGAGCTCCAGTGATGAGGAAATAAGGAGCTCTGTAGTGTCCTAGAGTGCACATGAGTGTGTATACAAGTATGTCCTTTGCCAATGTGCACTTCTCTGTTAACTAACAGGAGCTGCTAGACATCCATCAAAGGCAGACAGCAAGATCCAAAGCTGTGACTTCATGATTTCAAAGTTGAACTTGATCTTCTCCATGTTCGTTACAGACAGCAGGAACTAGGTCTTGTTCTTTAAGTGTCACACTGTGGCTTTCAATGGCTATCACTGGCCTAAAGTGTTCAATGAGGTATATTTCACTAACAATAATGAAAAACTGTAATATATAAATATATATATAATACTACATATTACATGTATATATAGAAGTTAAACTCTTTTTATCTAGAAATATAAAACTCAAATAAGAAAAAAATTCAAACAGAAAAAACGTATATTCTATTTTAGCTTGTTTCCTTTTCCCAGTCTTCTCCAAATACTTGGTGAGTGCATGAATTAAACACTGTATGTGTTTTGAATTTCTATAAAATCCTTAGATGATTACATCAGATAAAGGATTTTTTTTTTTATGTATTTGAGAAGGAAGGAAAAATAGGAGGCAAATGCCTCCAAACTCCAAAGGTAATGTGATTTTAGCAATTCAGATCAACACATATTTATTGACATCCTCCTATATCACAGCACTGAGGAGTGCCTTGGAGAGTCATAAATGAATACAATAAATCCCCATTGATAAGGATCTGTGCCTTGGATATCTATAATCTATTATATTTGTGTATGCACAAATAATAATAATGCATACAGAAAGTGCAGGATGCAATAAAAGACTTTAAGCAAAATATTTCAGAGTGACAAAAAACAACTTCAGTGGAATGAAAAGATTCAAGAGTGAGTGAGAAGTGAGACAGAGGAGATAGTGAATACAGAAATAAAGAGCTAAGAAGGTGACTCTTTGACCTTCTGCCATTTGCACTTCTTCCAGGCAGGGGTAAAGAAAAAATTAATTTTCTCCAAATGGTGAGTATGGAACTGGGATCTACCATTCAATTTCTCTCTCTCTCTCTCTCTCGTCCAGAGATACAAGAGGTTGTAGAGTTAAGTATACAAGGTTGAGTAGAGAGTTAGGAGAAAGTTAACATTGCCAAAGGTCAGCTTTTAGTCAAAGACGTGAGAAAGGAAGGTGGAGAGGTCCTGTGACCTAATCCCTACGTAATTTTTCTATTTGTGTCTCTTTAATGATAATGATTGATGTCAAGGTGACATAAGGCAAGAGAATGCATCTGAGTGCTGCACTTTTGTCTCTCTCTCTCTCTCTCAATATATACCCAGATACCTGAGTATATCAACAAATCAAACCCTACTCAGAAGAATGACGATGTGGAAGGCATTGTCATCCTCCTTGACTCTTAACCTCCTTTTTTAAAGTGACTCTCTGACCTTCTGCCATTTGCACTTCTTCCTGGCAATTTTTCTTCAATATGATTCTTCCTGTTTTCTCTCTAGCCAATATGTTATCTATGAGTATTTACTACTGAATGTTATTTCCTCCCTATCTACTCATTAGCTTATTTTCACTATTTACTCTTTCCTGACTGTTGCTCTTTTTAAAACTTCCCACATATGTCCCCTTTGGTACTTTCCTAGCCATTTTCCTTCTTAACTTCTGTTTTATGCAAAGTTCATTAAAATGTATGTATTATGTATAGAAAACCCATTCCCAAGGGCAAACTTCTCAGGAAGCATCTCAAAGGCCCCATTCACCAAATCCCACCCTGTAACCTGGCCCTAAAAGCTTGTTTAAGTATTGTCCTTCTGATAGCAGATTCTATATAAGACCGTTGGAGCAGCATCCTGAGATTGGAACTAACTCCGAAAGATTCCAAGGCCAGGTCTCACAGGAAACACCCAGCTAAACTCCCTGCCCTTTCTCCTTCCTTGCTATGACTTAAAACACAAATGACTTTAGGACAAGACAGCTTGACTGCCTCTGCTGGGCAAAATACAAAAAGGCTTGTTTACACCTCCACTGCTGGAGGTGCAGTGGATCCCAGTACAAACCTAGAATCTTCTCTTTCTGGATTCCTAAACTCCAAAAAATTATTCTTACATTCTTTTTGGACAATAGAATGTGATTACCTTCAAGTGGGTTCTTGCCTACAAATATGAGAGATCTGTTTACAACCCCATCGTTGTGGCTGTTGATAGAAGAAATGCTTTGAATCACTCCCTAAATGCTGTCTAGAGATCCTCTGAGCCTTACAGTTCAAAACAACTCCTTAAGTTTAATATTCAACAAGGCATTCTGCTATATTGTCAATGAAGTTTACACTTCTGTGGAAAAGGCCTCCAGTTGTCCTCTCAAATCCAGTCTCCCCTTCTACCTAAACATAGATCAGACTAAATTCCCAGCCTCCCTTGTAGTCATGGGTGGCCCCTAGGACTAAGTTTTCTCTAATGAATGCTGGTCACAGTGACTTGCTTGACTTCCAGGTCAGGTCTAGAAAGCCCTCCCACTGTTGGCTGATGAGGCAATTGATGCTCAAGGTGACTTTGGAAGATGGCAGAGCAGCCATCAACCAAAATCCTTGAATGATTGAAGAGGATAATGGCTCTTCCTATCAGAACATCCACTGTGACTATTACATGAGAAAGAAATAAGCTGCTTCTCCTTAAACCACTAAACTTCTGGAGTGTAACAAGTAAACAGACCATTTTAATAACCTGAGAATGCACATCCACTAAACCAAGAGCTTCTTAAGGGCAAGAACTACACTATACTTCCTTCTTCATCAAATCTATAGTCCCCAGCACAGTGCTTGGCATATAAGAAGCTTTCAATGGCTGTATTGCAAATGAGTGGTGTTGCTTTGGAAACATTATGTGATGGGTTTGCACATTTGCTCACATAGCAACTCAGATGTGCTTCTGGACCTGGTCTTTGTCATGATGCTTCTCTTTGGTGGCTGAGATACATGGAAGAAGAGAACTAAATGTCCAATCTGGATAAACTTCTGTCTACTGCCATATTTACCTAGCCTTACTGGGTAATGTTTAGTTTTTTGGGATAATTACTCTTATTTATGTTCACTTGACTTTACAAAATGGCATCTAGTTTGTTAAAGGAAAATACTGAGTAAAAGCATCTCAGATCTTCTTGATGTCTTCCCCAAATCCCAGGTGGCTTTGGCTGTGGAGAGTCTGACCTGTGCTGTGCTGCTGCTGAATTCTTTCTCAGCTTAGTCAGGGACCTGTGGCCACTTCTTGTTGACTCAACCCCCCTCAGTTTTTGCAGTGTAGACTTCTCTGAGCATCTGTCATGTCTTTCCAGAACCCCAGCCCAGATTGTCCTTCTCTAGCCTTTACTGTGAGATTGACTCACCATGGCCATGGTGGCCCAAGGATGGCATCCTGGCTCTCTCTTTGGTGTTTATACTATACAGCAATCGGGAGAGACCAAGGGGTCCATCTAAACCCTGTCTGAATACTGCCCTTTTAAGTCAGCTGCACTGTCCCTTGTTGGCATGGGGTCCATTGCACAGATGCCTCTTACAGATTCATAACAGGAAGTAAAATGAAAGCCCAGAAAAGTAAATTCAGGACCCACATGTCTCTCCTCCTTTGTCTCCCTTCTTCCTACAGTTGCCTGGGGCCCAAAAGGATAGACATTCCTCCCTCTTGCACATCAAATTTTCCTTCTGCCCAGCAAACAAGCCTCATGGGCTGGCCATCAGGGCAGAAAACTTGTCTGATCCCAGCATTTATTCTTAAAGGTAGAGAAGTGTGCACTAGGTATGGTTCTTGATACGTTAAATGGGAGATAGAGGATTTGAGAAAGCCTTTCTTGGTCATAAATCTGACTCTTAAGTCTTTTTAGAAAACCCTTATTTTCAATATCAGATGCTAAAAAAATCTGAAAATGTTGATGAAATGCAAGGAAGTGTTTTAAAAGATGAAAGTGAAAATAATGTTCATCCTTCCCAAATTCCTTTTACAACAGGGTCCCCAAATAATCAAATAGGTCTCGGGGACCCAGATAACTTGGTCTCAAAGGTGAGTCACACATGAGGAAATATAAGAAAAGAGAACCTCTGTTAGAGTTATATCTTATTCCAACTCTGAGGTTAGAACATCCTGAGATGTTGACTTATAAAAATAGGGGGTGAGACGTGCATGATCTTCATCAAGGTCTTTAACAGCTGTGATGTCGGCATAGGAGTCTGTTGCTTAATGACTAGCTGCCTCTCTTAAACTATAGAAAATACAATTCTCTTTACAAAAAGAAAATCCCATTGACTCTGACCTCTTCCCTAGTTTGGATAGTGGATGCCCTCCAAAAGAATACTTAGCATAGACAATAAGCAGCTATTAAGTTCCAGCCTTCTCCCACATCATCTAGGAGCTCATTAAACTAAAGACAACCTGAATAATTGCATGATTTGTTTACTTTTTCTCCTTTCAAAAATATAATTATTCAAGTCAGACCATCTAAAGCA
Organism: Lyroderma lyra; assembly: GCA_004026885.1. Classification (NCBI taxonomy): domain Eukaryota; kingdom Metazoa; phylum Chordata; class Mammalia; order Chiroptera; family Megadermatidae; genus Lyroderma; species Lyroderma lyra. Next base: position 20,582 of record PVJL010014047.1, on the reverse strand, counting down.
GACATCTTAAAGAAAGATAGGGAGACGAAAGCCTTATAAAAATATTAGTGTCTATTACTCATTTTGACATTACAACCACAAAAGAGCTCTATTTTTCTTTTAAAAATTGAAGTACATAATGTGAAATCTTCACAATAATCTAATTAGGTAGTCATAATTATTATTTAGCTGTTTCAGATGAAAAAATAGGCTTGGAGAAGTCAAGTGCCCGAGTCAAAGTTCACACAGAGGAAAAGCAAGAAATAAATGGAGCCAGGACTTGAGCCTGAGCTCCCTGCCTACTGGATCTCTTTTTATTTTGTTATATACACCATCCGTCCTTGTGTCTAAGTGTCACTGCTTCTGAGTTCCAACATCTGGTATGTTTTCGTGTGTGTGTGTTTTCTATTTAAGACTATTGTGGCATGATCATTGACCAGAGCCCAAGCAAATGGATGGCAATGCTCTGCAGACTTCTGTGATGTAGGAATTGGCTTATTAGAAATTTAAATCATGATATAAAATAATTCCACTCCTACTCTATTACTTTAAGCCATCTTCTTTGCGATGATCAGAGTTCCAGCCTAATAAAAGAAAAAATTGAATTAGAGATCATTTTGTTTTGGTTTGGTCTTGATAGCATAACACCAGGGACATTGCTGGGAGGCATTTGTCACAACCTTCTACTGGGTCACCTGCCTCATTTATGTGCAGAGCAAACACCTGCCAAGACTTCTCTTCCCAAGATCTTTGCCTAGGAAAGAAGAGAATGAGAAAGCGAAGAGCTTTTCTTCTCACTGAGCCCATAGGAAATTAGGAACCATATAGGAGCCGGCAAATATAGCAGAAAAGTCAATTATACACTAACCAATCTGTCTAGGTTGTGTCTCTTTTTCTGCATAGCAGTTTTGTAATTGTTGTCACAAATGTAAATAATCCCAAACTACAGACCAATTTAAAAAAGAAGAAGGGGGGAAAGAGGAAAAGATAGATTTCTGTCTTTAAGCACTCTGAAAACTATTGTAGAATGAGACTCTTCAAACACTGAGCCTGGCCTCTTGTCATGTTTTCTGCAGAGCCAGGGCAGTCTATGTCCTGTTCTCATCCTTTCACTATTCCTCTTAAGCTATTGTATCCAGACAGACAAAACATCCATGAATCCCTCTATGCATGTAAACTAAACAAGAATTCATTGCTTTATTAATTTAAAACACAACTACTAGCTTATGCCCTTTATTCTTAATTTGATTCTAGAATTGATCAAATAAAGCCACCTAAATTCAATTGGCTATATGTGAAAGTGCATTCATAAACTTGAATATTATCTGACCATAGCTATTTCTTCCACGCTCCTGCCTCAGTTCTGAGATCCTCCCTCTCCCTGAAATATCTGAGCATGACAGCATGGGCACTTCCCAATTAGCTCTGCTTCTTAGGAGCCTTTTGCAAAAGATTGAAACATTTCAGTAAAGCTTATTTATTATTTTATACATCAGCAGAGATTAGCTTTAGCTATCACAATTCTCATTTGCATCAGAAGCCGGCTATTCCTACCCAAAGCAGGATGAGTATAAGACAAGTGCAAAGGTATTTTAAAAGAAAATTATAATTAAGTTAAGTCATAATACTGTTGTCAAATCAAACATATCAGTTGGTCTTCAGCATCTCTCTGACTTCCAATTTGTGATTCCTGTTTTATGTGTTTACTATGAAGACAATTGGGTAATTATGGAGACAGGGATCAAGTTTATAAAGAGATGGGATCCAAAACTAATTGGTTTTGAAAAGACAAAGTGGTCAGGACCATTGGTCATTAGTAATTAGTTACCACGTGGGTCTGGCCGTCCTGGGGAGTCAGCAGGATGGGTAGCTTGGGGAGCAGGAAGGGGAACCTCAGAGGGTAGAGAGCTATTTCACAGTGCTTTTTAGGCTTAGCCTGGTTCCTGTCTCCAGTCTTGGTTCCCAACATTAATTATCTCTGTTGAAACCAAACTGCAAAGTGACTCCAACCCCTGAACTGGACTCATCTATGTTACTTATGAGAATATTAATGGAATAATGAGGAAACTCAACTTTTGTTCTGAAAAGTATTTGACAGAAAAGCCCTAGGACCTGCCTGTTAGTGGATGAAGATAAAGAATCTTCCTTCTCCAGCAACTCAGCACCTTTTGAAGAGCCTTCAGAAATTAAAATTCAGGTGAACACAAGAGTTATCTCCCATCAGTGCCAGCACCTTTTGACCAGAGCTGTGCTTCCTAGGGGATCTCTTTCATCACTATCACAAATTTCAGCAGTAATGGTCAGACAATAGCTAGCTGAGAATCTAAATAAATTTAGAGAACACTCACTCATAAATTGGAATTCATAAGGCACATTGGTATTATTCTTGCTTCCAAAGCAGATTATAGAATTAAAGATTAAGGACATGGTTTTCTTAACTCCTGGCCATAAGTGAACCTCCATGAATTAACCCCACGTTAGGAATCAGGTGTAGAGGAATGAAGTTATTATCTGTCAGAATGGACTCTTTGAGAAGAATAATAGACATGTTCTATTTATATGTTGTTTATAGTGCTTAGGCCCAATATGGTTAATTGAATTTTATAGATGCTGTTCTAATTCTCTATCATTACATTTGACAGCGGGGAAGAAAATCATTCATAATTCAGAGACTTCAAAAATGGATATTTAGAGTGTATTAGTCAGCTTGGGCTGCTGTACCAAAATAGCATAACCTGGGTGCTTACACACCCAATGAGAAATTGATTTTCTCACAATATGGAGCCTGACATTCTGAGATAAAGGTGTCAGCATGGTTGGTTCTGGTAAGAGCTTTCTTCCTGTTTTGCAGGCAGTTGCCTCTCACTATGTTCCCCTCACATGGTGGAGAGAGAGAGAGAGAGAGAGCGAGAGAGAGAGAGAGAGAGAGAGAGAGAGTTATTTCTCTGGTATTTCCTTTTCTAAGGGCACTAATTCCATCAGATCAGGGCTCTGCCCACATCACCTCATCTGACCCCCCTATTTATATCCCCAAAGGCCTCATCTCCAAATGAATTGGGGATTAGGGCTTCAATATATGGATTTTAGGGGACATAAATATTCAGTCCACACATACAGCAACATGAGACTCAAAAGATTGATCATATGGAATAGTGAGAAAAATCTTAATATACCTATAATCTTCAGAACCAAGAATTTATACCAATGAGTGTTTTCAAATTTTGTGACTCTAAACTATACACTTCCAGAAATTTACCTACAGATAGAGTCAGACATCACACACGTGAAAATGGAAGGAAAGGTGTTATGTATAAGAAGCATCATCTGCTTCATCAAGCAACTTAATGTTTGGAAAAATTGAATCCTTTCCAAATTATGATTAAAATTGACAGAAAATGGAATAAAGAACTCAGCAGCTCAATATTTAAATAAACTTTGGGCAGTTACTTATTTTGTCTCAGTTTCCTCATCTGTAAAATAGGGGAAAAAATTTCCCCACTACTGACATAACATTCTTCATAGTTTTCCAATTCTATCAGAATTATGAGGTTTCCCACTAGGACTGTTGGGGACAGTCCCTTTTCTCAAGCCTGGAGTCATATGTATGTACTGATTGCTACTTAGCTGAATGTGCAAGGGGGGCTCTCGTCATCAATCTGGAGTTATGTCACTGCAGCTCCCTTCTTTCTGGTACTCTGCCTTGTAAACTCTAGCTGTATTGGTTTCCCCGGATTCTTAGCTCTGTCTCCTCAACTCAGCAAGACAGTTGGACTCCTTGTGCTGCAGTCTGGAACCTGTCCCACGCAGGGGAAATGTTTCTAGGCAATCGCGAAATTCATCTCATTTGTTTCCCTTCTCAGTGTTTGCTGTCCTTCACTGCCTGATGTCCAATGTCTTGAGCACTACTGCTTCATTCACATAGATATGTTTTCACATTTTTTTCACTTGTCACAGGTAGGAGAATAAATCTAGTTGCTATTACTCTGTATTGATTAGAATTGCAGAATGTATTATAATCAATTCACTACAAATAGCCATGGTGCCGAACCTTGTCATGAATTAGAAGACAGAAAACTTGACTTCTTTATACAAACCAAAGAACAAAGAATACCAAAGATAAAGGAAATTAAGCCTCCTTCTCATCCTCTAAGCTTGTCCTACTGACCATCTGAGGACCATCAACAAGTTGAAATAAATAGCTAGTATTATAATTTCATAAGAACTCTAATTAAAGTATTGTGTATGTTGTTAAGGATTATCATTCTAGTTCTGGGACAACTGGTGTCCCTTTGTGCCTTATGTGTCTTATAGAAAAGAATCCCAGATGGGAATATGCTCCAGAGGTACTGTCTTTGGCATTACATGGACAGAGATGAAGCCTCATTGGCCAGCTGAATTAGAATAAGCTGCTTTTAAAATGCCATTCTGTTTTAATTTTCCTATTTTTAATGCAAGGACAATGTCTACCAACTTTCTTAACCACAAAGGCTTTTCAGTTTCTAGTTCTTGTTTAATGGATACTTTGCAAATTAGAGCCTCATTGTGGAAAGTATTTTAAGCACATAGGGTGGAACAAAATAGTTTCAGAATGTTATTAATCATATAGGAGTGGAATAGGTAAAACATTAAAATTATCAGCTATGTGCTTTTACAAATAGTTCTAAATCACAGTCACTATCCCAGGAACCTAATATATTCCTTCCTTTAGATGTGTTGACATTTGAGATAATCTCTAAAGCCTCTTTAAGCTTCAACATTCTATTTTGCTCAGACATTTGATAGTCTAATAAACTTAATGAGGAACTGAAATACAAAAAGGTAAAATTTAAGAGAATCTGAGTAGTAGAAATCTGATTTAAGAATCAGAAAATCTTTCTGAGTCAAGAATCTATACATCTAACTGTGCAACCTTGGGACAAAAAATCACCTACCCTATCTAGGAATATTACTACCTTTATTTTTGGACAAAGTAAATGATCAATCCAGACTCACCTGTGATGTGAGAATAAATTAAATAAACATAAAAGCACTTTTGAAGCATAAATTGCAATTGCCCAAGACCACAAAAGAAATAACATATATCAAGGATTCTAAACATCAGAAATATCCAAACAGTATAAAAATGCTAACTCAATTGTTTCTATGATTGCCCATGTAAAAAAATCACATAAGACCAGGGACCCTCACTGATGATCTGTAGCCTGTGCTTGTCCAAACAAGCATCCTGTGTCCGTTCAGACTTATGTCTGGACTGCCCAGGAGCTCTACTTGGGCTGGCCATTTACTGAAACAAGGAAACAGAGTCAATTGGCCTTGTTAGTGGCTGTTACTCTAACTTAGAAAAACAGAAGTGCAGTGATGAAAATACAAAATCGACAGTTAAATACAGCATTTGAAGCTTTTCTGAAAAGCATTTTAAGGGACAGAATGGAGAATAGTATAATTAGAGATATACCTAAAAAGAGATATGTGATGTGCTATATTACTATGTAATAAAATTATTATTATAATATGTGTGGTATTTAGACACTGTGCATAAATTTAAAATAATATAATTAATTAAAATATTTTCTATGCACAATAGCAATGAAAATGTCATTTCTTTTGTTTTTAAATATTCAATGATGACATTTAAAATATACAGCCAAATACAGAAAATATTATCAGAGACTCATGTACCAACCTCCCACATTAACAGATGTTCATATTTTGCTTTATTTGCTTCAGAATCAATTTTCTTTCTTTTTAAAAAAGGAAAACATTAAGTACAGACAGAGAACTCTCTTTCCCATACTTCACCTCTCTCCCCAGAGGTCACCACTACTCTGAACTTGTATATTTCTTCTTATGGATGTATGTTTAAACTTTTATTATATTACGTAGATAAATCCATAAATGATATATATACTATTATTGTGTTGCATGCTTTAAGTATTTATTAAGTATTAGAAATCATATGGTACATTTCCTCTTGTAATTTGCTATTCTTATCATGTTTTGAGATTTATTCTTGCAGATATATGTAGATCTAGTTTTTTTCATTTTAACTTTCTATAGGATTTCATTGTGTCAATAGTTTATTTATTCATTAACCCACTATGATATTGTGATTTATAATAAGAAATATGTATTGTTCTTTGTCCCTAGTTCTGATACAGAGCTCCTAAAACCCTCGGAATTCCCTAAGTGATGGGAGCATAAAAGTATCTTTTATTATGTTAATGATTGGCTTTTGGACCTCCCTTAAGGATGGAGTCAGGTTGCTAGGAGAATCAATCTTGTCATTAGTGGGTTGGAATTTGCATTTCCACCCACCAGACCTCTGGGGAGAAGAGGTAGACATTAAATCAATCAATGGCCAGTGATTTATTTGATTGCATGATTTATAATGAAGTCTCCATAAAAACCCGTAAGGATGAGATCATCTGGTTTGAGGAGAGCATCTGGGTTGGGGAACACACATGAGTAGGTGCTGGGAGAGTGACTCATTTGGAGAGAGCATGGAAGCTCTGTGCCCCTTTCCCCATACTGTGCCCCATGCACCTCTTTCGTCTAGGTGTTCCTGACGTATAGTCTTCTAGTAAAGGCATCTAGTAAGTAAAATGTTTCTCTTCTGTGAGCCTCTCTAGCAAATGAATCCAATCCAAGGAAAATGTTGATGGGAACCTTTGAGCTATAGCCAGTTTGTCAAAAGCACAGGTGATAAGTTGGACTAGTTACTGGTGTCTGAGGTGGGGGAGGACTCTCCAGTCCCCTCACTGGGTCTTGTAGTTATTTCCGTGAGTTCCTGGGATGTGTTGCAAGTTCTGCACAGCCTGCTCATGGATATCTGCATTGGCTTCTTGTGTCTGCTCCTCTCAAAGCATGTAAGCTGTTGTCTCATCCTTGTCTCAGAGGACCTTGGCCTGATGGCAGTCGGGTTGCCCTATCTAGAGTCCTGTTTCCTGGATCTACTGTTTTCTAAACTGCAACGAGAGAGAGCCAAATCCTCAGTCCTCACTGTGACCAAGCTGTGCTGGGTTCCATGGAGAAATGTGAGAACATTCCTTTTTCCAACTCTGTGTCACCTGGGCCTGACTGTTGTCCTAGTTATGCCTGAACCTCATAAAGTATAATGAAGCCTCAGAAAGTCAGCCCCTCTTTCTATGGAGCCAGGCTGGGGAGTGGCCAGCAGCTCCCACATTGTCCTCTCTCCCCCTTGCTCCCCAGGCATCCCTACCTGCAACTTCAGGGTAGCCCCATTCTCCATATGAATAAACTCATGCAAATACACTTCTGGAACAGCCAGCCCCACACAACTTGACAGGTCTAGAATTCTCTTTAGGGTCAGTCAAGATCCCTGTCCATTGATACCACACACATGCAAACACACACACACACACGCACACACACCACAACATACCACACCACACTGTCTTTGCTACTTCTCCCTTTCTACTACTCCTTCCCACTGTATTGCTGCATGTTCAAGTCTCTCCCATCCTGAACTAAACAAAGACCTTCAGCAGACCTTCACCTCCCTTCTAGCTACTGCCCCACCTCCCTCATCCTTCACGACCACATTTTTCTTTCTTTTTTTTTTTTTTTTTTTTTTTTTTTTTTTTTTTTTTTTTTTTTGCTTTTTTTGGTATGTGGGTAGCTCCCTGGCTGGAAATCGAACCCAGGCCGAAGCCTTAAGCCACTACACCACAGGGAACTCCCCCACATTTTTCTTTTAACCTAGTATTGAAATCTTATTATTATTACCTAGTGCGTCTTGAGCAGAATGTGACTATCAAAGTAGCAGTCTCACACATGTTAGTGTCTTTCCACAGTGTCAGACTTTATTAGAATGAAGTCATGGATCTAGTCCTACTGGCTTGGTTTGCCGCCGGCATTAACCAAGGCTCTGGCCAGAGGGTAGCCTCCAGTAATTGAAGTAGAATGGTTCCCCACAAGAAGGTCACAGGTTTGCAAGCAATAGGGTTAGGCAAACCGAAAAGTCTTATGAAAGAAGGGTGGAAGAGAGTCCAGCATTCAGTGAGAGTCCCTAGGCACTGGTGTGATCAGCATAAGGCGTCAGGCTACCGAAGAGATGGTCAGGAGGCAGGGCTTCAAGTGCTCCATGCGGATGAGCCCAGATGTGGCTGTCAGCTCAGCTGTTGAGGCCTGAGTGATTAGCCATCAGAGACTCAAGACTGGGTGCAATATACCCATCTGCAGTTGGATGAAGCTCATCTGCTGTGTGATAAAGCCATCCAGATGGTCACACTCCATCCTGAATCCAGAGGTATCTAGATAGGGCGTTCACTGGGTACACCTTTCATGTGACTGATAGAACTGTCAGAATTATAGAGTCCATTTTGTGTTCATAATTATGGTCTGTACACAGTGTTATTTAAATTTTTACAGTGAACATATACTATATTTATAACTAAAAAAATTATAGTCTTCTCTATGGATTGAATTGTATCCCCTCCAAAAGATATGTTGGAGTCCTAACCTATACTCCCTCAGAATGTTACCTTAGTTGGAGATAGGGTCTTTATAGAGGTAATCAAGTTGAAATGAAGTCATTAGGGTGAGCTCTAAACCAATATGACTGTTGCTTTTATGAAAGGGGGCCATTTGGACACAGATGCATACACAGGGAGAAGGCCACATGAGCATGAAGGTGGAGATCAGAGTGATGAGCAGAAGCCAAGGACACCAAACATTTGCAGCAAACCTCTAGAAGCTGGTGGCGAGGAATGTATTTTCCCCTCACAGCCCTCAGGAGGAACCAACCCTGCCAACACCTTGATCTCAGACTTTCAGCTTCCAGAACTGAGACAATACATTTCTGTTGTTAATCCACTCAGTCTGTTGTTGTCATTGTAACAGCCCTAAGACACTAATGGAGTACCACTATCTCTAATACCAATTTTGATGGAGTTCTCCACCTGTCTCTCTCGACTGCCTCACCTCCCTCTCATCAGCTCACGGGTAACTGACCTCTATGTCCTCTATTCTGTAGCTTTCTCATCAAAGCAACTACTGACCTTCTTGTTGCTAATTCCAGCTGGACATGCTTCACTCTTATCTTTCCCAAACTCTGCAACATTTTACATTGTTCATCTCTTTCTTCTTCCTAAAATACTATCTTCTCTTGGTTTCCATGGTACTGCATTCCTGAATTTCCTCCTACTTTGTTTTGTTGTTGTTGTTTGTTTGTTTTGTTTTAGTGCCCATCAGATTCCTCCTTCTTTTATCTGTTCTTTCAATGGAAAGGTTCCTCGGGGTTCTAACTAGAGTCCTCTCATCTTGCCATGCCATAGTGTCTGCCTGAGGCTGACTAGTGGCTAAGTTCAGACACTTAACCAGATTTAGGTCCAAATTTTGGCAACAATACTTCATGGAAATGTGGTGTGCTTCCACCAGGAGACACATTAATGTCTGGTTCTCTCTTTGATTTATGGTGTTAACAGCTACTGAGGACACCACCTGGAGTCATTATTTAATTAGATCTACAAGTTGTAATATTCTGTAACTCTTTGTTTATTAGCTGAAATAACTGTATAAAGAGAAATTTTCCTTTATCAACTATTTGGTTACACTGAGGAACTATGAGTACAGGAAAGGCTGCTTAAATGCTTGCTTCTTTTATTTTCCAGATTTTAGAACGAGTTGCTTCTACAGTATCAGAAACCAGGATTCTTGTCAGTGGGAACCCTTCAGGGAGGCTCCTGGATCTCATTGCCGTGGCCCTGGAGATCTTCGATAACTTCTTCACTCTGATGTGAGAAGATGTTGCAGGTTCATCTTTTAGAGTTTCTCTCTTCGACTTGGATTCAGTCATTCCTCCAAAGGACCCTCACATTTTCTTTCCTGAGGATACATTACTTTTACAATAAAATAAAGTTTCTAAGAACACATTCTTTTTGGCAGGAGTAAAGAGCTGGCTGGAAGAAAGGAAAATAGGGTGCTTGACTAAGTATGCTGTTAAGAACTAAGGAAAATTAATATTGGAAGGGAGAGAAGAAATGTTATTTAGCTGTAAAAGGTTAGAATAATTTGGTTTTACTTGTGTCATGTATAATTACATACCACTCTTTCAAATACCTTGTTTCAAAACTGTCTTAAGGTGAGGCAGAGCTGCTAATTGTCCTCTTAAACACATTTTCCTCTTTTCTTCTTAATAATGGAATCTGACTTTTTTTGCTGGGCTCATAGCTTTTTGAGATAAGGTTTTATAGCTAGGCATGGTGAAGAGATTAACTTTTGACCAGACAAACAGAAATAAAGAGTATGATTCACAGAAGTTTTCTTAAAAGAAGAAAGTGAACTCTTTTCTCTGTTCTCTTTTGCACTGGCTGGAATGCAGACACAGTGGTTGGAGCTTAAGTAGCCATCTTAGCCCATGAGGCGATATCATATATTGAAGATGGCAGAACAACAAAATAGAAGAATCCTGGTTTCTGATACTGTAGAACAGGGATTGGTAAACATTTTCTGTAAGGGGCTAGATGGTAAATATTTCCAGCTTTGCAGATTATATGGTCTCTGTCACAACTAGTAAACAATACCATGTTAGAGTGAAAAATAGCCTTAGCTCATATGTGATAACTGAGTTTCAATATATTCTAAAGTGTTCCAATAAAATTTTACTTATGGACACTGAAATGGAATCTCTTGTAATCTTCATATGTGACAAAATAGTATACTTCCTTTGATTTATTTTCCACCATTAAAATATATAAAAATAATTCTTAGGTTGTGGGCTTACAAAAATAGGTGACAGGCCAACTTTGATGTGGGGCGTGGTTTGCCAGCCCCTGCTATAGCATCATGTAGTCCCAGATTGCTTATGTTTAAGCTTTGTTAACAAGAGAGAGACACCTCTATATCGTTATTGTGAGATGGAGTTTGCTGTGACTAAATCCTGATAATACGAGGCCTGACAATCTGTGAACTTACCCTTGTGTGCTTAAGTTGCAGCACTGTACAAACAACTCAGTAAGGTTTCATAACCTTGGTGTATCTGTGTCTCACAGCTGTGTTTGTGTCAACATGTGGCAATGTGTTGCTGAGTGGCATTCATTATTGTTGTTGTGTGTTTTTGTGTACTGTCATAAGAATGTTGGAGCTTGAATTGGAGCAATAAACCAACATTAAATTTCTTGTTAAACCCGGCAAAAGTGGAAGTGAAATCAGGGACACATTAGTCCAAGTTTATGGGGCTAATGCCATGAAGAAAACAGCAGTGTACAAATGGATTAAGCAATTTTCTGAGGGGAGAGAAAGCATCATTCATGAAGAGAGGTCAGGGCAGTCAGTAGCAAGCAGAACTGACATAAACATTGCAAAAATTTGTTGAACTGTGTGTCAAAATCATCAGCTGACTGTGAGAAGCCTAGCAGGCCAAGTGAATATTGATAAACAGAAAAATCTTAACGGAAAATCTTGGCATGAGAAAGGTGTGTGCAAAAATGGTCCCCAAAGAGCTCATCAATGAACAAAAGCAAAGGAGAGTGAAAGTTTGCCAAAAACCTTTTGGAGAGGCAAGACAATGTTTTGGGCCATATTATCACTAATGATGAAACAGGGGTGTACCAATATGACCCTGAAACAAAGTGTCAAAGTGCATAATGGAAGTCAGCCAATTCTCCACGACCAAAAAAGTTCTGTTAGTCCAAATCAAGAATCGAAGCAATGTTGTTAACCTTTTTTGATATCAGAGGGATTGTCCATTATGAATTTGTACCAACTGGACCAACAGTCAACCAAGTTTACTATTTGGAAGTGCTGAAAAGGCTGCATGAAAAAGTTAGATGAAAATGACCTGAATTTTTTGCCAACAACTCATGGCTCTTGCATCATCATGACAGTGCATCAGCTTTGTCTCTGAGGGAGTTTTTAGCCAGTACACAAATAACTGTATTGGAACACCCTCCCTACTCACCTGATCTGGCTCCCAATGACTTTTTCTTTACCCAAAGATAAAGGAAATATTGAAAGGAAGACATTTTGATGACATCTGGGACATTAAGGGTAATAGCTGTAATGGCTGTTCCAGAAAAAGAGTTCCAAAGTTGCTTTGAAAGGTGAACTAGGTGTTGGTATTGGTGCACAACTTCCCAAGGGGAGTACTTTGAAGGTGACCGTAGTGATACTCAGCAATGAGGTATGTAGCACTTTTTCTAGGATGAGTTCGCAAACTTAATTGTCAGGCCTCATAAGTAGATGCTGCAACCCCTGGGGGGCTCTACTTGCACATGACCCATAGGGGTCCTGTACCAACTCTATGGAGGATCCCTGCTCAGGACATCGGCTGACATTGCATCTTTGCTTGGCTTGCTCCTCCTTCCTGTCCTGTTTCCCACACATTTTATTGGAATTCCAGTGGGAATACTTCCCTTATAAGCATTTGTACAGGGACTTGTATCAGAGTCTACTTCTGGCAACTCCAGCATTAGACGGTAGTGGTTGTCATGCTCGAGGAGCCCCTTCTCCAGGCTTTAATGAAACGGAAGTCGCAGGCTGCTCCTTATATCAATAAAACCCCAGAGCTGCTTCACAGCGTAGTGTAACAATTGAGAGCAAATGCTCTGGAGTCAGCCTGCTGGCATTGAAATCCAATTTAGCTTTTCTAAGCCTCAAGATACCTCATCTTTAAAATGGAGCTAATAACACACTATTTAGTATACAACAAATAGTCTATAAAAGTTAGTTTTGATTAATGTCAATAGTAATATGTTGTCTAAGGCACTCGGACACAAGCACTGCCACTTGTGAGTCCCCACACAGCTTTTTCTTTGTAAATAATAGAGGAACCAACGCTGCTCTGTGGGAGGCTGAAGAACGCCCGGGAGATCCTCTTTGCAGGTGGTATGCGAAGGTCAGGACTCGGAATCCTGTTACAAACAGAAAGTTAGGAACGCTTGGCACTCTCACTCAGCAATACGTTAGGCAAGTGGCTGAAAGCACGCCTACCTAGGCTAGAACCCAGAACCAGCCACTCCCTGATTTACTGGAGACATTCTGAATAATGTACCCCGTAGGCTTGCAGAACTTATCTCCGAGGTTACTGGGCAGACGGAACAAAACTGCACACAAAGCCCTGCTGCTCCCCATGAACTTCGCATGATTCAGGCACCGCTGTTGTCGTTCACAACCTGACTTCACAGGTGGAGATTCCAAACGCCTCTCGGGTGCCTTTGGCCTGACGACAAATGAAGCAATGGTGTCAACTCCCAGAAGACCTTTTAGAGCTTTTTCCTTGGCCACTGAGGGCCAGTTTGCTTGACACCAACCCCGCTGACAACGAAACCCGAGGGGAAATGAGCCCGCTCCCTTGCTGCTCAGAGTAGGGAAAGCGTCCGTCCTGTGACACACTCATAGCTGTGCTTGGTCCCAGCAGGTCTCCATTTTCACTTCAGCCCCAGCCACTCGCCCAGGGCTTTCTAGGTGCCAGTGCATGGCCAGGTTTTAAGCTGCAGTGTTTGGGCGTCGCTCTCCTGGGGGCGGGGGACTGTTTAGGACAGCCCAGGGCTCCTGCACAGAGCAGGCAGGCCGTCAGAACTCAAAGGGAAAAACAGATCTCTTCTGTGTGGCCATGAAATCCTCACCAAGGAGCCTTTGTGCTCTGCTTGGGGAGGGAAGGGAAAGAAAAAGGAAACCACCACCCATTCCCAGGGATTTAATCAATATTCGCGGCCTGCGTGACTCACCAACCCGGTCTGACCAAGTAAGAACTCCTCTTATTTCAGTATTTAGTGAGTGATCGATGGTGGGATTGTATTTCCATGAGCTAGAGAGTTCTAATTTAGTGGCACAGATTTTTTTTTTTTAATTCAAACTGTTTCTTTTTTGCCATATTCAGCAATTGCTCTCAGATGCCGACGTCTGTGGTCACTCAGCTTCCTGTTTATAAACGCAATCTGTTTCAGTGAGTCAGCCGTTTCGCGTTCTGCACAGAGGTTTAACCACCGTGTCAGGCCAAGGCGGCCGAAAGGCCTCTGGGAATGGCCCAGTGTGCACTGGCCTCCGTGTATCAGACCTTGGGGTTTGTGTGAACAGGTACTCACACTGTGTGTGGATGTACACAAGTTAAAAACAATTCTGCCAAATGACTTGGGTGATTTCTCACCTGGTTTTGAGCTGGACTCTTGTCCAAGATAAATAAGGCCAGATACCACTAAAGTGGGAAGGACAGATTTTAATCAGTTAAGAAACACTGTAGTAAGGAAGTAAGTCCACTGTGAGCTGAACTCAACTTCGGTTTGTACAGAGGTGACTGGGTGTTTTAATGGGAAAATGAAGGGGCAGGGACGGGGTGAGCCGGGGGCTCAGTACAGTCAGGGAAGTGAAAAATGACAAAGACTTGGTCACTGTAAATGTGATTGTTAGCTGGCAGTTATCAAAGACAGCTGAGACTGAGCTCCTACATGTGCTGACACAGTAGACTCTCCATTAGCCGGGACTCAAGCAACCGGTACTCTCAGGCAACCGGCAGTTGCTTGAGAGTGCCGGTTGCCTTGAATTCTGGCTCACGGAGAGTCTACTTACAGTTATCTGGCATCTACCAATGGGGTTCGAATCCCAGCTTCACCAGTTACTTGCTGTGGGGCCTTGGGGAAGTGGCTTCACCTCTCTATGTCTAAGTCTTCTCACTATAAAATGGGTTAATGTTGATATTCACCTCCCAGGGTTCGTGTGAAGATGAGTTATGTGTGCACAGTGCTCAGAACAGAGCTTGGCTCATGGCAATGCACAGTACTGTGACTACTATTGTTTGTTCCAAGGATGCAATTAGATATGTCTCTGCCAGTGATTTGTTGAATGACTGACTGAATGACCCAATGAATGTCCAGCATCTCAGCTAACCCCTAGTCCTTATTTTCTCTCCCCTCTGGGCAGCATTTTAGTGTTTGCTTTTACTGCTTTTGTTTTCTAACTCAGAGCACTCACTTAAGGACCATTAAGAAGGGTAGACTGTGCCCTCCCCCTCCCCCTGAGTCCTACTGGCTGGTGTTCTAACTTGAAAGGGACTGCTGCACAGAGTGAGGGAAGGTGAAGGGCGGTGATGGTATCTGGTCAGGACTCTGCCCTGAGCCTCAACAGCTCCCTTCCCTACTTTCATATCTCTGTTTCTTCCAGAATTGTCTGAACTCAGGTCTGGCTTTCCTCACGTACTACGCACTCCTCAACACATTGCACTCTGGAGTCTCTTTCTCTCACGCACATACACACACACGCGCGCACACACGCACGCACTCACACCCTCACACCCTCTCCAATAAAGCAGCAGTAGCCAAGATCACCAATGGTGCCGTGTCACTCAGGCCCAGGACATTTTAAGTACACAGCTTCCCATCCTCCCAGAAGCATCAGAGGTGTAGGCCTCAACTTTCCTCCTTGGATATTCTCCTTTGGCATCTTTTACTCAGCTTTGTCCTGGTTTCCCCCTGTCTCTTCTCTGTCTCCTCTGCAGGTTTGGCTTCTCCTACCCAACCAGTCAGCACATGGGCTCTTTCCTTCGCTCCCTCCATGCTCTTTCTTAGGACCTCTCGCTCGTGCCCAAGGCTTCAGATACCTGCCATGGGCAAACGAACTGCTAGCACCCATCCTGCTGTGCTTGTTCTTTCTCCTGCCTTGGGTGTATTGTACTTCTTCTAGGTCCCCGATTGAATGCCACCTCATCAGAGAGAACTTCCCTGACCACCAGAACTAAAATAGCCCCGGACCCCTTCTAAACCTCTACCCACTTACCCTGCTTTAATTTTCTTCTTAGCACATGTTATCACCTGGAATATTCTGTATTTGTTTGTTATCTGTTCATCCCTGCTAGATGGTAAGCTCTGTGGGACTTTGTGGCAGATACTGTTGTTCTAAGTCCTAGAGACACAGCAGTGAATAAAATGTATTAAGATCTCAATGACTAATTGATAAGATATGTGGATGGAATTTAGGTTTCCAGCTAGAATTCCTCTGAACTCCAGGGAGATACATTTAACTGCTGCCTTGACAGCTCCTCTTGGATGTTTCAAAGGCATCTCAAATGCTGCCTACCTAGACCAGTGCTGTCTACTACATGATCTGTGATGATGGATATAGGCTATATCTGCATTGTCCAATATGGTAGCCACTGACCATGTGTCTATCAAGCACTTAAGATGTGATAAGTGTGATGGAGGAGGTAAGTTCTTAATTCTAGATAATTTTAATTAACTTAAATTCAAATAGCCATGTGTGGCTAGGGACTACCATGTGCAGCATTGCTAATTCTAAGCTAAACTAATGTTCCTCCTCCCCAAACTGGTCCAGTGGTCTCTGTCTTAACAAATGACAACACCATCCATTCAGATAAGAAAGAACGACAGGAGTCATTTTTGACTAGCTCTCTTTCCTATACCAACCATAGCTGGATCATCACCTATTGATTTTGCCTCCTAAATATATGTTTTTGATTTGTCCATTTTTTTCCATCATTACCACCACCCAAAGGAAAAGGCATTTATAAAGCATCTGAAGTATTTCCTCTTTCCGCTTGAGTAAAGCCTCTTAACTAATTTGCCCATTCTACTTTCTCCAATCCACTCTCCATATCCTACCAAAGTGACTCAGAATGCATGGCCTCCCCCCTGATTATATTACCATGACCCCCTCTCCTTTTCCCCACTCTATCCTTCATTAGGTGGTTGCAAGTTCCTGTAATGTCCGAGTCCTGCCCACCCTCCCAGCCTCTGGGCTCCAGCTATAGAGGCCTTTTTTCATGCTGCATTTGGGCCGTGCTCCCCGCCACCACAGTGTCAATCTTCTGTGACTGCTGGACAAGGTCAAATCCCTATTACCTGCTCTCATAACACCATGTACCACTCCTCAGTGTTGTTATGCTTATTTAGGCTCAATTGTGTTCTCTTAAAAACTCACAAGTTGAAGTCCTAACCTTTACTATCAGAATGTGGACATATTTGAAGATAGGGTTTGTACAGTGGTAATTATATTAAAATAAAGTCACTAAGGTGAGCTGTAATCTAATAGGACTGGTGTCTTTATAATAAGAGGAAAGTTTGAACACGGACACAAACAGAACAAAGTCTCAGGGTGAAGACAGCCATCTACAAGCCAAGGAGAAATGCCTAGAATAGATCCTTCCCTCACAATCCTTAGAAGAAATCAACACTGCTGACACCTGGAGCTCAGACTTCCAGGCCTCAGAATGGTGAGAGAATAAATTTCTGTTGCTTAAGCCCCCCGGTCCGTGGCAATTCTGTTAGGGCAGCTCGAATGCAGTTGGGAAGACTCGAAAACCAGGCCACCTAAACATTGGCATTCCACGTGTCTTGGCTTTTGGCCCCAGGGTTGTTGGACTGCTCACGTGACAGCTCAGAACTTTCAGCACATGTGCGCTGCAATGATCAAGGCAGTGTTTGCGTCACCTGCTATGACAGTCTGAGACGTTGTCCATTGTCACTCCCACCAGATTGTTACCAAAGCACATGACTAACTCACCTGGAATCAGAGGACTCCACCTCTTGACGAGGGCATAGGAAGATCACGTGGGAGGTGAGCATGTGAAATGAGAGATGTTGTGGCCATTTTGGAAAACACAATCTGTCACTACCCACAACCCCAAGAAGAGAGCATGAAGCATAGACTAGATTGTAAGAGACTGGACAAAGAGCCAGATTTCTGCCTTTCTGGAGGCTTCTCAGTGACGGAGGCAAGGAGAGGTGGGCTGCCTATGTGCCTGCCCGAGGGAGGTGGTGAGAACTCCCCTCTCTCCCGAGGGAAAACCTGGGCAGTGAACGTACCGGAAAGAAGCCCAGGGCAGGAGGATGCCTTGCTGCCCGGATGTAGTTCAGGAGACACTGGTCACGTAGAGAAGCTCCTATCACCTTGCTGCCTAGAAAGTCTGAATGAGGTGCCCAAGGACGTGGGCCAAGGGCAGCCATGGGAACACCTGCCCACCCAACGTGGTTGGGGAGAGGCCCACAGCTCTTTTGGGAAATGTCTTCTGGGCTCTACCCCTGATGGAACCACGGACCTTAGCTATTGATAATGCTGAGTTTTTAGTGTCTCTAACTGCGGTTTTGCTGCAACAACACTATTCTGAGGTTTGCTTTGTTACTTTTAAATTAGCATCTGATTTACTAAGGTTATAGATGTGAATACCTAGCGCTACCTTTAGCTTTTAAGGCAGCTTGTGAATAAAGATGGCTAGTCTTGCAAATATTACTCGGGTCCTTGCTTTTTAGAGGATCTTTGCTTAATATTTGGTTCCAGTTGCAAAGTTAAACCCATTCAAATGTTTCCAATGACATTTACATTTTAATATGTTTTTTCCACTTAAGGGGCTCTCCAGTTTATTTCCACTTCAATTTTGTAACTTCGCAAGAGAAATGTACTACATTTGTAAGAATGATTTAAACTTAAGCATGGTGAATCTAAGCTGTCTTAGTTATTCTAGTAGGATTTTAAGTAAAAAATTACTTAAAATCCATTACTCAATTATACATTTCAAATTAAAGTTATAAGGCTATCTTTTTATTTTAATAGGTCCAGTGCTTCTAAACATTGTAAGCACATCTAATAAAAAGTATTTTCAGAAACCTTAATATAAAATACCAGTATCATTGCTTGAATTCTTTAACCCTTTTTTTAAATGTAATTCCAAATCTTCCCAGTTTCACTAACAAAACTGCTATTTTTTTTTAGAATTAATCTTCTCAGCTTACTTAAGTTTGCATTAGACCAAACCAGAGTCCAGCAGTGCCTTGATGACCTGGCCAGCGTCCGGAGACCAGGGTGGGGTGTATTTAACCCTACTTGTATTTGCTGCATAATAGATATCATAAATTTAAGGAGATGATGTCTACCCTCTAAGCTCAAGTTATAAATTTTCTAATTCTTGTCTGCTTAAAGAGATTGAGATTTACACTCAGGTTATCACTTAACTACAGTCCCTTGAAAATGGCATCTAGGTATCTTAAGAATCAAAGAAATGCAAAATCTAGGGAGAAACTTGCATTTGTTCAGATCTGCAAATTCCCCCACCCCAAGAATATACGCATGCTCTTGGGTGGAATCTGGCACGGCCCTCACGCTTCTCTGATGACTCAGTTAGTCCTTGCAAGGCCATTCAGCTGTCACGCAGGGAGCTGAGATTTCTCTCTGTTCATTCAGGTGTCTGTTGAGGACCACCAGGGACCAAACAGCTCTGACACAGAGCCTCTGCTAGGCTATCCCATCCAGGGCCTCCGTGCGGAAGCCGAGAGGTGAGCAGAAGGAAGGAATTTCAGCCTCACTTGGCCCTGGGTCATGGCATCTTGTGATGGGTAAATCACGCATTGTCCATGGCAGCACTGCCCTGCCTTTTGATTCCAGAACTGAAGATGAGACATCCAGGGACTTGGCCACCCCTGCATAGAAAGGCAGGAAAAAAGAGTGAGGCACCATCCTGAGTTAATTGTGTATGCAAAGAAGACTGAGAAAAATCTAGAACTGTCAAGGTACCTGGACTGGGCAAGAATAAGATTTCTTCTACAGAGCAGAAGTCTAGGCTCAAAAGCCAGGTTCAGTTACAGGGAAATAAAGTCATCTTTGTACACCTATCACAAAGTAAGGTCACGTTCCTCACTCTGTCTGGGCCTCACTTTCCACAGTGTGAAGGGGCATGATCTCTAGGCCAGGGCTTCTCAGATGTTGTTGTGCACATGATCACCCGGGAATCCTGTTGAAATGCAGATTCTTTTCAATGGGGATGGGTCAGAGTCTGGGATTCTGCATTTCTGACAAGCTCCCAGTTGTTGCTAAGGCTGCCAGCCCTTGGGCTGCACTTTGAGTAGCAAAGGAATGGAGACAATGCTAAGGCCTGTAATTTTATGGTTGCAAGTTATCTGGGGAGAACAATCATCTAATTGTTTTTTGCTGAGGACCAGCCCTACAAAGTCAGAGATAGCTTTGAAGTTAAGGTCCACATCCAAGAGTTGTGAAGCAAAAACGTGTACATTGTTTCGAAGCACGTTTCACCTCTCCTTTCCTCTTTGCCTTCCTTTCCTCCCCACCCCTAATCCCACCCCTCCCCGCCTTTTTATTTTTGTCTTATCATTTCATGGTACCTGTGGCAAAGAGAGAAAAATGACAGTCCTTCCAAAACCGAAGCTGAATGCATGAAAGAACCTTAAGAAATATGTTTTGAGGAGGGAAAAATAATATGTTCTTTGATAAATTTAAATGAGTGATTAGGGAGGATGGAGGTGGGGACCGATGAGTATTTTAGAGAACACTAAGTAGATGATGAAACATCTCAATGACACATGACATTAAACACTGAGACCACATATCCTGTTGACCAGTTCAGAAAATATGTTTTTGTCCAAAATATTTGCAATAGAGATTGTCTCAGAAAATCCATGGCAAAAAGTCTCTGCCATGTTAGTTTTATAGAGGTTGTCACTGCACTTCCCCCCGTGGGAAGGCACGAGGGGAGCACCCCATGTACTGTACTGTATACATGCATGCACATATTCACCCACACACCTACATGTGCGTATACACACACATACACACCCACACTACATGCCACACACACACACACATACACATGCACACGCACATGCACACTACATACCACACACACG
>PVJL010014046.1:0-29700 GCA_004026885.1 Lyroderma lyra | reverse complement strand
AAAAAAAAAAGAATTGCTTCTTTTCTCTTAAACGTAATATCATTACTTTATCAAATACAGCACACAATGTCATTAAAATGTCCAAAATGAAAGATTTCAAGTCTATCCACGAAAGCATCATCTTTCTTTGTTTTAAAATATGAGAATGATTTTAAAATATTGGAGAGTTTTTAATGTCAGTGTATTTTTACCCCATGAGGACCTTCATCCTATTTTAAACTAATCAAAGAAGTCGGCAAGAAGTAGTCACAGAAAATATACGGGAAAGTCACAATGTTTGTTACTGCTTTTTCTAAGATTTTTTTCTCTGGTATATCTCACAGTATACTAATATGCCTAGCTAGTATTTGCAGGGCAAGAAAACAGATTTTTCTAGGGTGATTTTGTGTATGACAAAACAAAACTATTTTGGAGCTTAGAAACCTAGCTCATATTACATTATTAAAGATTATGAGTTAAGAAGTATATTTTTAACTTTTATATGGAGAAAAACAAAATAAAGCAAAAAAATTGTTCTTCAAAATGGAAACAACTGCATTGGACAATCCTGAGGGTGTCATTATTCTCTAGAAGAAACTGGGAACAAAATCTCTATGTAC
Source organism: Lyroderma lyra (assembly GCA_004026885.1). Taxonomy (NCBI): domain Eukaryota; kingdom Metazoa; phylum Chordata; class Mammalia; order Chiroptera; family Megadermatidae; genus Lyroderma; species Lyroderma lyra. The sequence goes on along the minus strand of PVJL010014046.1, from coordinate 29,101 downwards.
AAATTAATATTTAGTGTATGTTTATGATATTTCATAGTTTAAAGTGGTCACAACACAACAGCATTCGATTAACAAGCACCCTCAATTTTGGCAAAGGAACAAGCTGCTCATTGTTTGTGGTTTGCACCTTATCAGAATTTGCCCCATTTAAGCCATACCTCCTTGGTATTTGTTTGGGGTCATAACATATTTGAGGGGCTCTGTCAATTTAACAAACATGGATTGGCCACATTTTTATTCAATGCCCAACTGAAGTTGGAGGATGCAACGACAATTTAGAAATACCTCCTGAGGTATGACAGGGGAAAAAGAGAGACCAAGAACACCATTCATACCCAGTGCTTTTCCAGATCCCTTCCAACCCACTTTCCATTAATGCGTTCTTCAATTAGAACTGAATAGGATAGGAAAGGTTTTCATCAGAGTCCAAGTGACTTTTCACAGCATAAGAAAGTCAGAATAGAAAACTGTCCACACTTCCCAAGGCACCCTGCATAGTGCGCAGGATCCTATGTCAGGAGCTGAGGCCTTGGAAATGGTTTTTAAAAATGTGAGCAGTGTATGGAATGAGGAAATGGGGCAAGATGGGAGTTACAATTATATAAATTATTATAAAGACAGGAAGAGATATATGTGTGTGTGTTGAGGTAAATAATTATAACAGATAATATAAACATAGTAGTTGTCCCACAGTCCTTAGATCTTTCTTTTTTTATTTCCCATTTTTATTCTCTTTGCTTTTCAGTTTTTGAGGATTCTATTGATATGTTCTCTAACTCAGAGATTTTTTCCTCCATGTCCAGTCTACTTATAAGCCCTTCAAGGCATTCCTCACTTTTGCTACAGAATTTTGCATCTATTATCGGTTCTTTCTTAGATTCTTGTACTCTCTGCTTACATTACCCATCTATTCGTGTGTGCTGTCTATGTTATTTATTATATCCCTTAGCATATTAATCAGAGTTGTTTTAAATTTCCAGTCTGATAATGCCAACATCCCTGCCACGTATGATGCTTGCCCTGACACTTAAAATTATGTTTTGTGCCTTTTGGTATGCTTTGTGTGTTTTTCATGATAACTAGACATGATGTACCAGGTAAAAGGAGTTGCTCTAAGCAGCTCTTTAATAATGCATTGGTGATGTGTAGGGGAAGGGGAAATATTCTACAGTTCTATGATTAGGTCTCACTATTTAGTGAGCCTAAGCCTCTGGATTGTGAATTTCACAAGTGTTTCTTTTTCTTTCTTTCTTATTTTTTTTCTCCCTGCTTAGGTGAGACAAGATGGCTAAAGAGGGCTGCAGCTGGGTATTTCCCTTGCCCCATGTCAGTTAGAATATCACACTACCCCAGCAGTTTAGATTCTGGTTAACTAGTGTCCACTGAAGGAAGGTCTTGTTAGGAACAGAGTGCTCTGGTGTATTTCATAAAGGTCCTTTTCTATTTCCCCATAGGAAGCATGAGAGGATTTTTCTCCCATATTTACTATGGAATCCTAGTCAAATTCCTGGAGGTAAATCTCACAATTTGGGGGGCTCCTAGCTGAGAGTTCCCTGGAGATTTTAACTCTGAGTTTTCCACACTGATCCTCTGGTGACTCATCAATTTCAGGTCATACTTTCCCGTCCCAGAACTGGTTCTCACGGCCATTGCTGCTCCTGAGTCTTTGCTTCAGTAAGTCGCAACTGTCTCTCCAATCCTGGAGGCAGCAGTGTGGCCCGTAATTTCCCCTTTCTTATAGATCCAAAAAGATTTGTTGATTGTCCAGTCTGTTCAGCTTTTTACATATTGGTAGAACAGAATGGTAACTACCAAATTCCCTCTATGGAGAACGAAAAACTGAAAGTTGGTATGTGTTTTACATATTATGAACTATATAAAACACAAATGCCATGATGATGTTCTACCCTAATTCTCTTTACAAGCTTGGTGTATCCATGAATTTTCTATTTTAACTTTTGACTGCTAAGAACATACTGCTGACCACTTCTCAAGAGAATTGTCCTTGGCCAAAGAAGAGCTACCTCCTACTGTCAATTATTCTAAACCCACAGCGAATAATTCACTGGGTCACAAAAGGGTGGCTTTTAATCTCATACTGGAACCAACTCTATGGTTCAGTTTGTGTTCAAGAGCCCCTTGTGGGCTGGGGCAATTTGGACTTCAATAGAAATTATAGCCTGTTCTATATAGTTCTTTTCACTTCCCTTCTTCTAAAAACAGCCCCTCAATAAATACTTGCACAAGAATTCCCTTCTCAGACTCTTAGTGATGTCTAAAACTATCCTCTAGTTTGTTCATGAGAAAACTTCAATAAAGTCAAATGATAAAATTCAAATAATTTGGGGGAAGTCAGACTTGCGTTTTTCCACAGTGGTACCTAGTTAAGACAAACTACTTTTTACTCAAAGGCCAATAATATTACTCTAACTTACTAATCAGTAGTGGCCCACCTTGCTAGTTTTGTGAATAGAAAATATTCCTGAAGTGGTTCCTTATTTCTGCCATTGCCAGGATAACTCTCATCCATTTAATGGACTAAATCCAACATCTCTATGTCTGGGTAACATTATTTTCTCTACAAAAATGTCAAATAAGGAGAAACAGCACACTAGGTATGTAAAAAAGTTAGTAAAATACTGTTATTTTTCCACTTAATGCAGAAATATATTTCCCAGAATTCCATTTTTCAGGTTAGTTTTGGCTACAAAAGACATATTTTATGGTATTTAGAAACATGGAAGTGAAGCAGAATCCATGCCTTTTAAACTTTGAAGATTGGTGACAAGATGCCAGACTCTGTATCAGCTCATGAATGTCACTATTCTGTTAGCTCATCTATTTGTTGTGGGACAGCTTCGAGAAGCACAGGTTTTCCAGTTTTCACTTAATCTCTTTTACTTTTGCTGTGTCCTGAAGCAAGTGTATTCAGTTCTGGTAAAATGTACCAGTTTCTTCAGGAAGTCACTCATGCAACATAGAATTTCACTTAAAAAGGCCTCTTCTACTATAGATATTGTGGAATGCCCAAAATTCCAACAGGAGAGACCCACGCTGAGTGTCTGACAGGGCACCCTCTAAGAGGGTCAGCCAGTCACCTGATTATATCAGACCACTTCTATCCTAGGAAGGCAGCACTTCATTCTCACTGAAGTAGACACCTATTCTGGATAAATATTTGCCTTCCTTGTTCATATTTTTTTTCCTTGGGAAACTATCATCCTTAGACTTCCAGAATGCTGTAGTGACTGCCATGATATTCTATGCAGGGTTGCTTCTAATCAAGAAATTCATGTTCTACTGAGAAATTGCACATAAAACCTGAAGTATAATAATACCCACAGGATTAACTGATATTACCATATTATTCATCACTCTGAAACAGCTGAGCCGAGAGAACTGTGGAATGGGTTTTTAAAGATTCAGTTACAGAACCATATGGAAGTCAATTCCTTGGAAGTTTGGGGTAATGTTTTTTAAAATGCCCTTTAGGATATATCCTCTAAATTAATGACCAGTAAATGATTAGCCTAGCAGGCAATACAACACATGCAATAGAAATGCTTGCTGAAAACAAAGGGAATATGGAACAGGTAGTGCAAAAAAGATATTCATAAATGACTACAACCATATGACTACTTGCAGAAATAAAAACTATGATGGGCTATCTTATCCACCTGATTGTTAAGGACCTCCTCTAATGAGGTGGCTCTTTTTTTTTTTTTTTTTTGAGTATAAATTTTTTTTTTTTTAATTCATTTTTATTGTTAGACTTATTGGGGTGACATCTGTTAGCAAGGATTACATAGGTTTCAGGCATACAATTCTCTTTTTTGAGAATTCAAATGCAAAATCATTCTCATGCCTTGTTGCCAGCATGCGTATTTCTTGTTTACTTGACTGAAGGTTAACAAAATCAGATGGTGACTCCAATGTCAGCTGCCCTTCCAAATGCAGTTTCATTTTCTGAGTAAAGCCAACACATTCCTCTGATACCTGCTATCCAGCTCTTGAACTACTGGATACTTGTTTGTTTATTTCCTGTACTGTCTGTAACAGAAAATCAGATGTGATTTTTTAAATTTTATCTGATAAAACCAGTAGTACATCTTCCCAAGCCTACCTGAGAGCTATATCAGTTCTCTCTAATTTGCAGGGTTATGATTGTTTGTCATCTGTAGGGTATCATTGCATTCATGATATAATGTTGCAAAGATTCAGTGAAGAGTTGGTAGAAACTGCTTTAGAAACCCTGATAAGAAGAATGCGAGATGGTAGGGAAAAAGCAAAGCAAAACAAACAAACCTTCAGGAACTTGTGGCTTGGCCCATTGGTCTGGGTCCACTGGCCTTGTATTAGGTTTCTATTGCTACCGTAACAAATTAAACATAGTGGCTTAAAAAATACAAGTTTATTATCCTACAGTTCTATAAATTATAAATCTGATATTATTCTCAGTACACTAAAATCAGTTTATCATCATTTCTTTCTGGAAGCTCTCGGGGAAAATTTCTGATATAGTGTATTTTAAAGAGATCAGAAAAAAAGTGAAGAGTTGAAACATGTTGGCACTCCGGTAAGAGCATTTAGGCAACAGGAAAAAACAAGTGTGAGAGCATCAAGCAACAACACGTTTATCAGGCTTAAGGAACATGGGAGGCCAGTGTGTAGTTGGAGCACAGGGACCTGGTAGGAAGTGAGGTGGGAGGACATGGAGGAGCTGTGCAGCCAGAGAACCGTAAAGCCTTGGTTTGTACACGATCTTGCTTGAATAGAATGGGGAGGGGAGGAGCATTAGAGAGATTTTGACAAAGGCATGACATGGCCAAATATGATATGCTTATAAAAATTTATAAAAATTACTTATAAAATTAGAAAATAAAATATGTGTAGCTGAGAAATAATCCAAGAAATGACATATTTGTGTGTAGACAGACCTGATCAGACACCAGGACACACAGATCCTTGCCTGAATTTTGTAGCTATTTCTTTGTGTGACATTCGCCTTAATCTATGTAATGAATACGTTGTGCGTGTGCAATCAAAATTAAGATTTATTAAAGAAGTCAGTTTCTTCCCCACCCTAGCCTGATGTTGAATCATCTGCCATTTCTTTATATCCTTCACAGCTTATTTTAAAATTAATTTAAATGTATCTGTAATTGTAATTTAGTGATTTGCTTCCAATAGCCTTGTATAGGAACCAGCAGATAATAACTTTCTCAAATAATACAGTGATTTCTACAGCATTGTCTCTATAGCCTTGGCTCAAAGTACCTTCCCATTGAACTAACTTTATCCACAGCAAGTCTCCAGTGAAAGGAAAGCCCCAGAATTCTGACCAGTTTGGAACCTGATAATTTTCTGTGCATATAAAATAATCATTTTAAAAAATGTAACAATAGTATATTTATTTTTAGTTCCAAACTGAGATTTTGAGGACTTAGAAAAATTCCCAGTTTAAGCCTTTATTTTCTAAGCCTCTAGCATTTTACCCATGTTGTTATTTATTTGACTTTGACTGAAAAGCTGATGTTAAATTAGTTTATAATAAATCTATAATTAAAAGTTGAAAAATGCATCATTACATACAGTAAAGTACAGCCATAGATAATAAAGCTGCTACTTTAACAAACTAACCAGATATTATATGAGGGAAAACCCAAAAACTAATAAAAAATTTATTTATAAAAAAATTGTGTATTTATTCTTACATGTTTAAAATTCAGTCACCTTCAAAAAGCTCTGTGTTTGATGCAAAACACCTATTGAGACATTTTCCACTCATCAATTTTGATGCCTGTTGGTGCTTCTTCCGTTTTTTGTTTCACCTCTTTCACATAGGCAAAACATTTCCTTTTGAATACTTTTTTCATCTGGGGACACACAAAAAAAGTCTCTTGTGGCAAGGTCAGGTTACTAGGGTGGAGCACAAGGGTCTTTCCGGTTTTGGTCAAAAACTGCTGAATACTGAGCATGATGTGATTAGGTGCATCATGGTGATGGAAGAACCATCATCTGTTTGCCTCAGCCTGGCATGCTTCTTTTGCCAGTCACAGTGCAACCATTCAAAACTTTCAGTAAAAAGCTTCGGTTGACCATTTGATCTGGAGGAACAAATTCTGAGTGTACAACCCCTCTCTCATTAAAGCAATAAATGAGCATTGTTTTCTGGGTTTTTTCAGTCCTCCTTGGTACATTTATGAGTTGGTGAAATTTTCAAGCTTTTCATCTTCAGAAGTTCTTTGATAGCAAGGTGTATATTATTTAACAATTTGAAGTTCTTTTATTCTTCATTGATATAATCCTATTAATTAAAGGACCACTCTGCCTTCACAGTGCAATTAAAAATAAACGTTGAACAGTTAGTTATACTACACCAAATTCTTTTCTAAATGCTATAAAAATAAGGTAAATAGTATAGATTTAAACATTTGCTTAGTACAAGTAACTTTTCTAAGTGCCAATTTATCCATTCAGTATATGTGCTGCCGAAGCGAGCACAATTTATCCATTCAAATGCAAAATCCTTAAGGGATCCAACAGTAACTGCTATTTCCTAGTAAGCCTGGTGGGACATAACCTCCTCCCTAGGATATAGTCATTACATGGTATCAGTTCAAAAGTAGCAATATTGACAACAAAAAAGGTGATATTCCTTCATAAATAGTGAGCAGATAATTTCAGAGAGCACATAAATGCTGTTTTTCAAGGAGAGAATTCCATTTGTCAATGTTCCTTGCAGATGAGTCTATTTTAGTTAGATTTATGCCAGAACTTTGATGAAGCTACAAGTATTGGGACTTTGGAAAAACAACCTACCATAGCCAATGAGTCTTTTAAGTTGGCATGTTCTTTGAACTCCATTGAAAAGAAATATGGAAAAATAAATAGACCTTTGTATAGTACTCTTAATTTTCTATCATCATCCCAGAGGATAGTTCTGATCAGTGATATTGAAGTTCAAAATACAAAAGGTGGATTATAACCAGTTCAATTCTAATACTTCACTTTCAATATTTTCTTTTTTTCATTTTAATTAGTGGATTTGAGCACTGACTTTCAAAAATGCTGCTTATTAATATATTAGTATAATAAAATCACCTCCTATGAAATTTCAGATAGTTTAATAGTTGTAATGATGCATGAAAAAGTAAAGATAAAATATAATATCACACAAAAATAACATCATCAAATCATTCATATGTTTTAACTATAGATTTTTAGTAGTTTTTACTGATTATAAACAAAAATGTTGAATTTTAGGTGTATAAAGAGAAATTTTCATTATTTCAGAGTAAATATCCAGGAGCAGTAATGCTGAATTATATGATAAATGTATGTTTAGTATTGTAAAAAACTGCCAAGCTTTTTTCTAGAGTGATTAAATAGTCAAAAGGTTTCTGTCTTTCAGTACTCCCTTGTGTTTAGTCCTCTGGCCAGAGAGAATGGGCTTTTCTTAGGGCCTTTTAATTTTTTTGTCTGTGTTCATTGACATTTCTGAATCATGTGTTGTTTTAATGAGGATACACACATGCGCGCGCGCGCACACACACACACACACACACACACACACACACACACAAACACACATCCCTAGGGCACTCTTCACTAGGCCAGTCCACTTTCTCCTTTCTACCTTTTAGGATAATTGCTCTATGTGTTGTATTGCAATGGAGTTTTAATTTATGCGGACCCAACATCCCATTTTAAATGAGACAGAAATCAACGATACTGTTTCATTTCAAAGGGTACATGTGGGCAGCCTAGTCTTACTGGGGTAAATTCAAGGCGTCAGTAGTCTGACCAGACGTACTACTTGAAGTGAGATAGTACCATTGTTTTTTCCCCATTTCAAATGGTCTTGTTGGCCTATTTAGTTGCAATTAGTGGGAGAGGTCTGGTAGAATATGCTTGTTCCAACCTGATGAAAGTCAAAATCATCTGCTATGACCATTTATGTTTAATTCCTATGCACCATGAGAAAACTACGTATTTTAGAAAGTCATTCTTGTCATGTTGAAGAAAATTGGTTTTAGTCACTGCATACTTCAGGATCTGAGAAGGAAATTTTCTACATGAACATATGTGTTCCAATATTTCACATTATAGGAAGATTCTACATTAGTTGCTCTGAGCACTACACGAATGTATCAAGGGCAGAACAGGATTTACTTTTAGAATGAAAACAAACTTCCACATGGCTGCCTTTTTTCAGCTCTGTGCAAATTCAAATTTTGAAATTCCATTTAATTGAAATTAGAAAGTGCCAGCCTCTCCACCCACATGCCCAAAAGCCATTCTGCGCATACTTTCTTGTTTGGCACACTACACTCTTATCCCCTGCTTTGAAGGAACTTACAAGACATCTGTCAAATAATCCCACAGAAGCTTTAAACCAGAGTGTTGAAAATATTCTTTAAAAAAAATCTGTTCCAAAGCCACAATATTTTAAAATTAGCATCAGTAACTCACAATGTATTGACATTAATATCTATTAGTAAAGTTTAATTTGTCAAGTTTTCACATTGCTTTTAATGACTAGATATTTTTTAGAAACTAGTAATTCATGCATAATAAATGTACACTGATCTATTTTATAACATTATGTGTTTTAATAAGTTAATTATTTGGCATAATTTCTCACATATATAACAAGTACATGATAAGCATAACAATGGTGTATATGTGTAATACGTATATACATTTGTTATCCATTATATTTATTACTTGAAAAATGAAAAAAGAGATTTGCTTGGCATTCTTAAAAGACATTTATATTATTTAGAGATGAAATCTATCTAATTCAAATGCAATGTTTTATCTGACTAAAATATACAATACCTGAAATCACCTCTTCTGTGTATATCTAAGTGTATGTTTGTGTTTGTCATTATTTTATCCAAGTCATGCATCATCATTTAAATGTTAAAGCAACATTAAGGGTGAGCAATGGTTTCGATTTTTACGAGCTAAGGAAGACTCTTTGGGAATAAGGGAGAATAGCATTGGTTGAGGATATACCAGTTGCTTACATGACATCCCTTATCCTTGTGCTTCTTCTGATACAATATTATGGCTTATAGAGGAAAACAAGAGGATATTAAAGATTCCATGAAACCTGTTTTAAAGATGTGAATTTACTAACATGAAGTCTGTCTGCTTGCTTGTTTGAAGCTATAAAGAATCCAAGTTGTTCTTGAAAGATTATACTCAATAAAAGATCATGTTTCCTTTTTTTATGTGACAATTACATACTATGGCAAATTTCTTCTCCAGTTAGTTCTATTCCATGAGTGGAACCCTCTCTGACACAGCAAAGCAGAAAAGGAAAGATTTAGTCCAGTTTATAAAATACACTGATCTATTTCACAATATCCCAACTGATTTCAATGGATATTTGGCAAGAAAATTTCTGTAAATGACTTTGAGAGTTTTTTTCTGTCTCTAAAAGGACAGCTATTAATACTATGGAGCTGGAAACAGACACTCTAAAAGCTCATCCATCATTTTGACATTTTTCTTTATGGAATAAAAGAGGATTGCATGCTTGCACACACACACACACACACACACACACACACACACACACACATTTATGCACACACTATAGGTAAATTTTCATTCGGGAAAGCAATGATAATGTATAGCAAATTATCTCTCTTTTAAATTAACAAAACACACAATTAACTACCTTTCCTCTGTATGGTAAAAATATGAGTTAAAATCAATATTAGCTAAAGCCTAACTATTTTGACCTTGAGTCAATAACAGAGCATATCATCCTGCGGGTAAGTACAAATAAAACAAAAATGATGTAATAGTGATAAAGTGCTCTTTCTCTCTTTCTCTCTCTCTCTCTCTCTCTTTTTCTGTGTGTGTGTGTGTGTGTGTGTGTGTGTGTATAGTCTTTGTGATACTTGGAAGTATTGTACATGACTACTCCTTATAAGGTAAGCCTGGTCATATGTCTTGCTTTGGTTTTGGTTAATGGAATGAAAATGAAAGTGACAAGTGTTGCCTTTAGGCTGAAGCATTTAATTTCTGCTGTTGGATTTTTTTTTCTTCTACCTCAGCATTCTGGAAAGAATATGTTGATATGGAAGGGCAATACTAAATGATCACATACACAACAGGTGACTCTAAGAGTCACTCAAACTTGTAGAGAAATTTGTGTGAGGTGGAATTAAGTTTTTATATTTCTAAACCACTGAGACTGGAGATTCTTGTTCCTGAAGCATAACTTAAACTATCCTAAGCTTGTTTGCAGTGTAGAAATAAAAAGATGAACATTTATTGAGTGAGCCTAGTACTGTGTTAGAGGCTTTTGAAATATTAGTCAATTACTCTTCATAGTAATCCATATAGGCTTAGTATTATTATCCCTGCTTTACAAATGGATTATAAACACAACTTTGTCACATGCCATTAGTTACTTTGCAATACCCCTCACCTCCATCTCTGATGATTTACATCAATGGAGTTGATTGTATGCTTTCATAGTCTGTAATAAAAAAAATTCCTAAATAATCAAAGACCATTCTTATTTCCTATGAGTCTCTATCTGGCTGTTTTAAATTTGCAGAAAGGTGAGTTAAACCAAGAGAAACATGAGTATATAAGAAATGCCTATACTTCATCTTCATATTTGTTGTTTTTATCTGGATTTTTTTCCTAATGAAGGTGAATACATAAAAAAAATGCAAATGATTTTCAAAGACAAAAACATGAGTATCCAAGTAACTCGTACTTTTGACTCTGTCCAATAAAGTCACATATTCAACTTAACATGCGTGAGCAGAGCAGTTACATTGGTTTAGTTTTTTATTTCAGGTAAGCTTTCTAACATCTGTAATGCACTGATTTCTTCACTCTGAGTGGTGATATTCCATAATGTCTGTGGAAGGATTAAATAATCAATATGAAGTGCTTAAAACAATTTGACATAAGAAATGGTTGATAATACATTGAATGTTATTGTATACTACATACACAGAAAATAAAATGGGATAATATTTTAATTATTTTTAAGTATTTATATTATGCTAACATCACTCCAGGTACTTTTCCTAAATTATGCCATTACATCTTCATAACTCTGAGACTCATTGTTCTTATACACATTTCTTTTTTTATTGTTAAATGTACTGGTGTGACATTGATTAGCAAAAATTACGTAGGTCCCAGGTGTACAGTTCTACAATATATAGTCTATGTATGGTGATGGAAAGAGAACTGACTCTGGGTTATACTCATTTCATAGATGAGAAAACTTACATTTTGAAATATAAGGAAGAATTTGAATTTTGCTTTAGTTGACTCATCCTCATCTCAGAGTCTACTTTTGACACTATTGGGGTATTAATACTAGTAATAGTGATGCATAAAAAAACAATAAAAATATAGCCCAGAGTCCCAAGAATATTAATTTGGCTATTATTAAAAAAAAGTAGGAAAAAACCTTACAATGCCTAATGTGTTATAAGATACGTACAAAGGAAGCATCGTGAGAGATTTGATGAATGAGTTTGCCTCTGACTAGAGCAATGGCTACATGGGGAAGGTATTTAAAATTTTAGGAAGCTTAGAAGCATAGGTGGAATTTTGACAAATACAGAGGACCATGAGCATCCCTAGAGAAAGGAACAGCAGGAAAAAAACTTGCAAAAAATTATATAGCATATTAAAAATAAAGCTAAGAAACTTGAATTTATGACAGTATTTTCAAAGTATTTCTAAAAACAATTATTCTCAGTAAATAATAGTAAAATTCCATTTCAATTGTAATTCAAAAATTAGAGGCTTAAAACAATAAATGTTTATTTCATTGTTTTTTTTTGCAGGTCAGAAATTTCAAAAAAGGTTTTAGTTGGGTGATTTTGGCTCAGGTTCTTTCAGGAGTTTGCAGTCAAGATTTTGTCTGGTGCTTCAGTCATCTGAGAGCTTAGCTGGAATTGGAGGATATTCTTCCAAATTTGTCACTCACCTACTTGTTACCCGGATGTCTCCATCTTTTTGGCACACGGATCTCTGCGTTGGGTGGCTGAAGTGTCCTTAACACATAGTAGCTGACTTCCTCAAGAGTGAGTGATTCAAGAGAAAGCAAGATAGAAATTTAGATGTTTTCTTATTACCTAATTTTGGAAGGCACACATTGTTATTTCTTCACAATCATGGTGGTTACACAGGTTATCTGTATTTATGGTGGGAGGGAAATTTATTTAGGTGTGAATACCAGAAGGTGAAGTATCATTGAGGATATCTCAAAAGCTGGTTATAGCCATCCTTTATATTTAAAATAAAATAATGTGCCTTACTTATAAACACGTTATTATAAGAAACCAGAAAAACCAAATCATAAATCATACTAAAAGAGTTATCTAAAGGGTTATCTATTCTCACAGACTCACCTAATAGCATGAGACTAGAAATATCTAAAGTCTCTTTCTCTTTCATATGTATTCTTCACATACTTCTTTTGTAACCAAAATTTTAAGTGCTGTAGGTCTTCTGAACCATTAAGAAAAATTTATAACATGAGATGCTACATATCTTAGTCTTTCATCACTTTCTCAAATCAAATTTATTTATTTATATTTTTTCAATAAATGGTACATCTGAATGTTAGGAATTCACCATGCTTATCGAATACCAAATTAAACATAAAGTGTTTTCAGAAGATTTATCTAGGTAAAATTTATCAAGACCCCTGCTTGAAAGAAAGGAGGGAAAGACAGGGCTGACTTTTGGAGTGACAACTTTTTGAGAACTCCTTATTAAAATTGACCTGATAATAGAGGGACAAAAGTCAGACCTTACTACCTTTCCACAATCTAAAAATTCTGAAAATATAGCAATTTAGAAGCTGTCATTTCATAGATTATTTTCTAACACAACCAGTTGTAGTTATGTTCCCAAGCCATAGCTATTTCCTACTGCTTTATCTAGTCTTTTGCTTTTATTGGTCCCAAGTTCAATCAAATAAACTGCTGAAAATGAAGCTCTTGAACTCACTCACATGCTGAACAATGAACTCAAAACAAGCCTAGGACAGCAAACAGGATTTTAATTGCTTACTTCTATTTCTCCAGTGCCTTTTTCTCTAGGTGATTGTGTGACAAGATGCCTCACTAAACTCAGAATTGCAGGATAATATACCTAATCATAAATGGTAACCATCCATGACCTTGATCTTGTTTGCATATCTTTCCTTAGTCCAGGTATGCTACTTAGCACAGTCACCTGGAGGTTTTAAGAAATTATAGACTGCCCTTATGTCAGAGAGCTCTTGAAAAGGCAAAGTGGAAAAATAATCACATTATTCTTGTCATTATTAAGCATTTACTGAATGCCACTAGAGGACTAGATATTGCAGAGGGAGTATCCATTTTGCACACATTAGAAAATGCATATGCCATTTACTTTGGAAACATATTAATACCATTGCTCTTTCTGTCACTTTTACGTTCATTTCCTATAGAATCTTTTGGGAGATCTTAGGTAGTAAGAAGTCATTTGAACTATTTTTCTAGAATGACCTTTTATTCTTCTAGTCAGTTTACCGCAGCTGGGAAATATTTCTATTCCCAGAAATGATCTCCCACCTCAGCATTTTCTGTATTGTTCGAAGGCAAGGATTCAATTCATCCTGTACAGTTTAATTGAAAGAGTAAAAAGTGACAGAGAAGAATAAATGTTTGTAGAATTTGCTTATGCTTGGCCACTAAAGCTGTTAATATTTCAAGTGGGGGGGGCATCATGGATCCACGGTATTACCAGACACTTTTGCACAAAGTATTTATTTAATATACACAATGCCACGTAAGGTAGGGAAATACTCCTATGTTATTTTACAGATGTTGAACCTGTAATGCAGAGAAATTTAGAAGTTTTCCCAAGGCTATATCAATAGTAAATAGGAGAGGGTGATTTAAACCTCATACTGTCTAGCATGAAGAATACACTATTTTCAGTTTAACAACACTGATAGAAATATAAATAAAGCAAAAAAAATGACTGATTAGAGTTTTCAACCTATAATTTTAGCATTAAAGACATTGAATAACAAATACATGGGTTGGATTCTCAGTTTTGAAGAGTTAAATTAAGTGTTCCTTTGTTTAAGGATATTTTAATTTTAGAGAACTTGTCAAACATCCTAACACTTGGACCAGAACAGTGATGGTGACTCTATTTCACTGTCATTTAGCTTTACTATTAGAGACTGTAGTGCTTGTTACATCAGAATAATACACATATGTACAAAAAAAACTATTCACTTCTGAAGCATATATAGTTTTTAAACTCCAAAAGAATGTCTTCAAATATTTTTTTACTTTTTTAAGTTTACAATTTGAAAATCATTTTAAAAGACAAAATTAATAGTCAATCTAGCATGATAATCACTTATGACTATACATGTCTACTTATCATAATTTTCCCAACATTTTTATATCAGAATTATAGTATGTGCATATTTTTATTCAGTTATATTTAGTACTATACTATATTACAAATAAATCTCAGTCACTAGATTTTATAATACTTTAGCTATGTAGCTGCATAATGCATAATCAAACAGCTTACTAAATTGATTTCATCATTATTTAGTTTACATTTAAATGTATTGTGATTTGCAATTATAGATACTGTTGAAATAAATATCTATGGGCATGTAAGATTTTTTTCCTTTTAAGTTGTTTCCTTTGGATATATTACAGGACTAAGCAAGAAATAAGAATATCTAATATGTTTGAACATATTAAATAATATGTATTTCTTTTTTAACTATAAAATGAACACATACTCAAAGTATTTAGGAAACACTGAAAAACATCAAGGAAAAATTATATTAGCCATGGCAGTATATTCTGGTGTTTTGCCTTGCTAACATACTTTTCTATTTATATTTCTACCTAATATGGGGGCACCATTTTTCAACACTTAATGCATGTGTTCTAAATGGGGCTCAACTCTCCACTTGTGGGGTATAATACATTATACCCCACAAGTGGAGAATCTCAACCATGCTAATGGTTATAGAGGCATCACCTAGTGGTTTAAGTGGAGTGACTCTTGGAAATTATGTAGAAGTTGCTGGAATTAGATGCTTATATTTGTCTTTACTCCTGAATTCAATCTTGAGAAGATAAAAACGTTGAGTTACCAGGGGCTTTCAATTCTAAATAAAAGACACACTCAACTCACACCATAAAAAAAAAAGCTGAAGTGTGGAGAAAAATGAAGTTCTTCTCACATTGTTTTAACTCCTGAATTCACCTTCGCTAGGAAGCAAACTTATCCTAGAACTTTTCAGTTATACAGGCCAATTAAATGTTATTTTTAGTAAAGTCTCTTTGAATTAAAAGTTCTTTCAGATGCAGTCAAAAGAACTGACAAATACACCCATTATTCCACAACCAAGTGAATAATCACTTACAGTATATCCTGCCAGTCTATATTTAAGTACACATAGATATGTAAGTATCATAATATATATATTTTTATTTTTAGTGTATTAGATAGAAATAAATTATAAATACTTTAAAGTGCCAGTAAATATTAACATTTTGCACATTTTAATTAACAGAATGATCCAATCTAAAATATAAATGTATTACTAATTCTCTACTATTAGATATTCATGATATTAACACTTGTTTACTATTATAAATGTATGATGAATACATACAGACATGCATACCCATCACTTATTATTGTAAATGAATATAGGACTAGATAGTGCAAATTCCTAGAAATAAAATTGTTTTTATAAAATGTATGTATATTTTTAAAATACATAAAATTCTGCATCTTTGATGATCTTATGTTAAATGTTTATTCTTCATGAAAGACTTTTTGTTTATAATCTTTCTCTGGTATTCAAATTAGTGATTCCATTTTCTTTTCCTGATTATTTTTTCTGATTATTAAGTATGAACAAATATATCCCAATGTTTTTGTTCATACTTAAAAAAAATGATTCTTAAAAATTTTTATTTCAAGTAACTTTCCTATAATTATAAGAATTGGATTTTATTTCTGACCCAATTGGATATTTTTAGTCTTTTAGCAAAAAAAAAACAAATTCATTTTTGTGTTGTCATGATGAATAAACTTATTTTTATTATCCCATTTTACTGGTTATCTTAATTCACATTTTTACATTTCTTGGCTTCATTATTTTCCTTTATGTTTTCTATGTTGTACAACATAAACTCTGATTTCTTGTCCTTAATTTAGTCAACTGCAAGGTATGCAACCTGTTCTAAATTCTAGTAGTAAAGAACTGCAGCATCCGTTCACAACTGGTGGTGCAGAAACCCCTGGGGGTATGTGCTGGGCCATTCAGGGTTATGGGGAGAATAATCAGTATGGTGAAAAAACAAGAAAAGTAAAAAAATGAAACATTAGTTATGGAACAATAAATGTTAAGTGTGAATCACCATTAATGGAGACACTTCAAAATTTGATCATGTTAGCGAATGGTGATTGGTGAGGGCGTGGCTATAAAGCCTCTCCCCTAACCACTCTTCTATCAAACATTATGCACAGTTTCAGAACAATCCATTTGCAAAATTTATATATTTGCAAATATATAAATACATCTGTAGCCAGACTGTTTGATCAGTTCAGTTTTTGACTGAGTAAAAGTAAGTGTATTATCTTTAATTGTGATTCTTTTCAATTAGGTTTTTTTAATTTATTTAATATAATTTCAGTTATTATTGTCAGTGATTTTTAAGCATGTCAGTTATGGATCAGCGGTTGAAAACGGGAATAGTTAAAAAAACAAAACTTGATGTGGGTTCTAACCCACTGCCAAGTACTTCTCAACACGTGTCCCCAGCTACAAATACACCTACATCGGGAGATAGTAAAATGGTGCGTGCCTCAGATACTACACAGAAGAAAAGGAAATACTCTGAAGAGTATATTAAATACGGGTTTTCATTTGTAGGGAATGATGACTGTCTGAGGCTTTTGCATGGTGCGTGTGTGTGTGTGTGTGTGTGTGTGTGTGTGTGGAAATAGTATATAATGGTTGCATGGAATCTTCTCTACTCATGTGACATTTAGAAACTAAACATCTTAAGTATAAAAACAAATAATGAAAGAAAACATTATTTTCAGTGCTTAGAAAAGCATCCAACTGTTACTTCATACATGATGAGAATGCAGATGAAGCTTCTTACTGTATTGCTTATTGCATAGCTAAATATGGTAAAAACCATAGCATAGCTGAAGATCTAATTTCTCCTTGTATGAAGGAAACTATTCTTTGTATGTTTGGGGAAGAACATGTTTGCAAAATCATTACTATTGCTTTCAAACAAACAATGTATTGATAAATTCAAGAAATGTCTGACAATGTTGAAACTGTAGTATTAGAAAGAAGTAGAAAAAATAAGTTATTTTCTATCCAGGTCAATGAAAGTATAGATGTTGCTAATTTATCTATTTGGCCTATCATCATGAAGTACTTGGTAGAAAATGAAATTGAGGAAAACCTGGTTCTTTGTTATCCATTAACAGAATGTACGACAGCAAAGATATTTTTAATGCAATCAGTGGTTATTTTGTTGAAAAGAACATTAGTTAGTTGAATTGTTGTGATGTGTGCACTGACAGAGGCAAGCCTATGCCAGATTGTTTTGTAGGCCTATGTAGACAAATTAAAGAAGTAGCTCCCTATGAACCATGGAGTCACTGCTGCATTCATAGACAAAGTCTCACATCCGAGCCTCTTCCTAGTGAACTGAAAGATGTTCTTGATGAGGCTGGAAAAGTTGTAAATTTTATTAAGTCACAACCATGCAACTCCAGTTTGGTTAAAGCACTGTGTGAAGAAATAAACAGCATTCAAAACACATTACTTTTGCATATGGAAGTAAGATGGCTATCTCATAACAAAGTGCTTACACAGACATTTGAACTTGGACATTTTCATTAGAAAATTATTATTTTATTGTGCCTCTTAATTTCTAGAAGTTAATGTAGTTTTTGAAGACCATTGTTTCCTTTTTACTCCAAAGTTTCAGGACAGTGATTAACTTTCATGTCTTGTGTATTTATCAGGTATTTTTCTAGAACTATTAATAAACAAACTCAACTTGAGACTTCAAAACAGCTCAATCACTATATTCAAAGTAACCAACAAAATTGAGTCAATGATTTAAAAACTGAATTTTCGGAAGGTGTATATTGAAAGATCCCTTCAATAAAGAATTCTTCAAAGAAGCTAAACTATCAATCTATGAAAAAGAGCAGTTAATCAAACTTGCAACCAAGTCTTTTTAAAATTCTGATTTAAAAAAAAAAAGTATTTTATTATCTTTGGGGTTGATGTCAGTGAGAAATACAAACAGCTCAGTGAGAAGACACTCAAATACTTCTTGCCATTTACTAATATTGAACTAGTGAAGAGAGCTTTTTCTTCTTACACCTTCATAGAAAATAAGTACTGCAACAAGCTTAACGCAAGTCTGGATTTAAGACTGTATCTTGCAACTTTTGAGCCTGATTTCAAGAAACAAAGTGCATTAAAGCAAGCTCAATGATCTCACTAACAATGTTTCAATGGGCTAGTGATTTGCATAAGAATTATTACAGACTTTTCACATAACACACATAGATATTATTATTAATAAGTTAAAAGTTTATTAAATACTTGATAATCTTTATCAATATTTAACTGTGTCATGAGTATTGTAAAATTAGATCTGATTTGTACTTTTAGTGTAGTAATTTTTCCCTAATTTTTATCTCATTTCCACTATCTTACATTAAGATAGGTATTGAACAAGTGTCAGTATTTAAAAATAGATGTTTTAAAAACAAGGAATCAACTACAGAAGTGGGGTTAAAGGGGTAACCAAATAGAAAAAGGTTGGGAAACACTGACCTACAGGTTTAAAGAAAATGGTCGTACTAAAATTTTTCTATTCTCATCAACATACTTGTAAATGGTAAGAAAACTCCTTTCAACTCTAACCTATGTAAAATTAGGCCATGAAACCATTTTTACTTACTATTTAATCCTGACCTATATGTTTTTCATAGTTATATATTTATTTTCATTAGAAAATTATTATTTTATTGTGCATCTTAATTTCTAGAAGTTAATGTTGATAGATTTATTGTTTAGTAAGCCACATATACTTTAAATTTTATTCCATATGTATATGGTTACTTCCTTTTTTTATATATTTTTCTATATCTTTTATACAACTTCTTCATTTGTATTTTTATTTGTAGTCAGTTTTTACTTCAATGAAGTAAATTTTTGATTACATGAATTAGTTATGTCCTTTTTGTATCTTGGATCAAATGTGAATAATTTACTTTCATAAGTAAAATATTTATAAATTACTATCTTTGTTTTGTTCAAATTCTGTAAACATTGCTCCATTATTTTCTGGTAGATAGACTTTTGTTTTGTTTTGTTTTCTTCATTTCCTTTTTAATACTTACTCCATTTTTCCTTTGGATGTTTGAAGAATTTTAATTCATTCCTTAAATTCAAATATTTCACTAGATTGTTTCATAATGTTTAACCCTTGTTTCTTATCTGTTCACCATGAGCCTACTTTATCTGCAGTTCTATCATTCCATAAGTCAGAACAGTTTTCTTCCTTTATAATTAACCATGGATTTGTTCTAGTGACTTCATTAGAAATAATATTAGAAATATTTGCTTATATATTGGCCAGAATTCTAGTGAATTTTGGAAAAATTTCTTTCTTGTTCTCTGCTCTGAATCAGTTTTCTTCAATACTAATTCTAGTTTCAAGTAATACCCTAATTCTACTACTTTTTTATGTTCTTTCTCAACTTTTTCTGATAATCCTTTTTTTAGTTTTATTCTATAATCTTACCTAATCTTTTCTCTCTCAATATTTTCTTTGATTTAATTAAGAAACAAAGGAGATGATGGAATCTGGAAAACATGATTCATATAAAAACAAATGCTTTATAAAATTGTTTTCCTTATATTTTGAGTGTTACATGTACTTATATTTTTAATATTGTAATTTCTTCATAGATTCTATTATCTTATATTCTGGTCATTGGTCTTGAAATGAGATGAATATCTCTTGGTATTTAATTTGCACACAAAAAAGGAGTAGATCTTTTTTATGGGTCCTGTCACTGACCAAATATGGAATACTCAAATTTTCATCTCAAATTTGTAGTTCTATGGCCAGATGATTGTTGTGAAGGACTGCTAAGCCTATGGTCAGCGATAGCAGTCTATTCCTGCCAGTCAATGGGATTAAACCCCATGATGGAAT
Organism: Lyroderma lyra; assembly: GCA_004026885.1. NCBI lineage: Eukaryota > Metazoa > Chordata > Mammalia > Chiroptera > Megadermatidae > Lyroderma > Lyroderma lyra. The sequence goes on along the minus strand of PVJL010014046.1, from coordinate 8,807 downwards.
GCTGGTCGAGCCCCGCAAGGTTCCTGGCTAGGTGTCTCTGCAGTAGTGTGGCACCAAGACAGAATAAAGGCATGAACACAAGCTAGGGCTTTAACAATGCTTTTAATCACACAAGGTATACTCATAATTCAATAACATAGAACAATGCACACCAAAGTAATAGTAGTTTTAATGAGTTGTAAGTTAACATTCTAGTCTCTGAGTCCTTAAGATGTTTTGGAACTCCAATGGTGAGAGTAGTCTGGTGCAGGAGTCCACTCAGCACTGTAGCACTCCTAGAGAGCAATCAGAGAGGGGAGCAACATAGTGGACCCATCCAAGTGCTTCACTGAAGCTCAAAAGTCTGGAATTGTTATGTCTTGGAAGGTAGGCTGCAGTCCCTTCATGTGGTTGTCATCAGCATGTGCAGTCCAGATGTTCATACTCCACCTTGTTTCTGGCTGTGGCTTTCACTGGGTATGCCCTAGTATGAAGTCACTCTTGCTCATCCAAGATTGAGTTACTCTTGTTCATTCAAAATGGAGTCATTCTTGTTTATGTTCTCTATAATGATAAACTTCCCTGTTACTTTAAAATGACTCAGTAGCATAAAGAGAAGGGAAACAGATAAGTATCTTTTAAACATTATCTAAGTTACACTGTGGAGTGAATTTCTGCAACCAATTTTCTTTCTGACTTCAACTCAAGTAGATAGATCCAAATTTGTTATTTATTATTTTATTGATAAATCAGAAAAGTACAACTTTCATCAAGAATTGGCTTTGTAAACTTCTTGGAAATGTACACCACAGTCAAAACAAAGCAATCATCGAGTTTGTGTTCATTTTGGCTATGTCTGCACTTAGAATTACATTTACCTGCAACTACCTTTAAAAGTAGAAACAAATCATGTCAAACTAGAGAGATTAATATTTATACAAATTTCTTTTAATTTTTCTAATGTTTTCTTATTTCAACTTTTTTTAGAAAAGTAGACATAAAGTCTCCTTTATTTTGCCATCTTTCTATAATTAGAGTTGGTATGATTAGATGAACATAACATTAAATAAATGTCATCTATTAGTCATGGCCCAAGTTTAGTAGACTTAACTGTAAGACGTGGAATGCACAAGAAAAATTACCCAGGATTTACTCCATTTCATTTCTAAGCTACTAACACTTTATTTCTGTTAACAAGGGTATTGCCCTTTCAGAACAATAAAGGAAGTGCTGATTAGTTGATTTTGCTCTACATTATGGAAATGACTCTGCCAGTAAAGAATCTCCTCCTTAGCCCCACTCAGAATCCTTTCTGTTCTAAGTAATTGATTTTCCCATTATGTTCTGAATGAGGAGTGAGGGCTATATTTGGCAAGATTGTTTTTTGTTGTTTTCTAGAGCAATGCTGATGCACCTTTAGTTCTGCTTTTACATTAATTCCTCCTACCTGCACAAACAAAGATAACTAAGCATACATATGAATGATTAGCAAACATATATATCGGCTAAATGTGGTAACCAATCCTATTTAGTACAGTTAATTTTTAAATTGCAGTGTTTCACACATTTTACTTTTCTAAGAATCACTACTGTCTCTTCCTAGAGCTTGCCTGGATCTGATTGGGTTAAATAGTAACCTCTTCTTTCTACTCCTATGCTTCCCTTAATGGCAAAGTGATGTCTGGAAAAATAATGAGTTTGAGGCATAGCTTAATTCTACCAAACTATAAATTTTGGAAATTACTTAATCTTGTCAAGTTTCAATATCCTTACTTGTAAGATAACAAAAAGATAATATCTGCTTTATAGGGTTTTGCAATAATTATTTGCAATAATTGATTAAGATAACATAAATGAAAAAGTTTAGCACAATTTCTGAAGCTTATTCTGTGTTCAATTAAGTCAGTTCCTGAAGAACCAGATGTAATCCAGATCTTAAAGTGGGCTTGAATTATAACTGTGTATACTTGCAATAATGACATATTTCTTGAATTTCAAATTCTAAAGTTTTATTGTGCAAATTTGAAGCTTCTACTATTTTTGTTGATTAATTATTAAGTTTGGTGTGAATACATACAAACTTTCTTTATATTGAATATTTATCATTTGATGGCAGAGTGTATGTTGGTATCCCAATATTTTATTGTTTTCAATTATTGGTTTATTAATAAATTGAGGATCTAGGTTTATTCACTGATAGCTCAGTAGATGTCAATACTTGATGAGAGAATGAATACCAATAACACACATGGCAGATTCAAATTAGTTTCAAATTTAATTTGCTTATTTCTGTTTTAATTCTAAAATCTTGGCCTTTCAGAGAGAACATAGATCTCAGAAATCTACTCTCTTCTATATATGCAGTTTGGTAAATAAAAGAGAATACAATACATACTAGTAATACCTACCATGTGCCAAAACAATTCTAAGATAATACATTTACTCTTCACAATGAATTTATGAAGTAGATTTTACTATTACCCAATTTTTTTTAGATGATCACACTAAGATAATGAAAATTCACAACTAACTTGCCAGGATTACACAGTTACTAAGTAATAGAGTCAGGATACAACATCTCTCTGTTGTAAACATATATCCAAATTTTTGAAGAGGAAATTTGCTTTTGAATAGATATTGCAGACCAAATTTGCTGTCTAGAATATAAGAGCCTGATTTTTTATACTAATTTTTAAATTATGGAAAGGACTAGAAATTTATAATCATAGAGGAAGGCACGAATGCAAAATATTCAACTTTGTTCTTCAGTACTTATTTAAAGTCCCATGTTGCCATTGAGGGGTGGTAAAGCACAAGGTTGGTATATATATATATATATATACTGTCTCTAGCTGGAATATATCAAGTACTTCCCCTGGTTACATAAATAAATGTAGTAATTGAGCCCATGCCTTATGTGGAAACTCATGCTCCTAGCTATTATTTTCCCTTAAGAAGATAAGTTTATTTATCAGTGACTACTTGCACCATAGATCAAATAAATCTCCTAAGTGGAGTATCTGACTTGCAGTCCATGCTTTCTGAAAAACATGACCATTCAACCCAATCTAAGATTTACGCCTAAATTCAAAACATGTTCAAGGGCAATATGCCACTTCAGATCTTGGCTGACACAATGTTAATCTTTTATTTGACATTAAAATCAATTGTTAGGAAAATGGGGAGAAATAACCCCATAGGGAAATTGCTGCTGATTTTATATTCTGTCACATCAAAGTGAACTGGAGATTAATATTCTCATATTTTATTGTTAAAACATTTTAATTTATTTTACTCGTAAGTATGCATTTCAGGTTGCTCAGTAGTTCCAATTTGCATATGAAAGCTACAATATTATGACACCTACCTGTCAGTAGGTACTTTACCCTCTTGAAGGTGTTCACCTGCCAGAAGTTCTTTAATGTTAAGATCTAACTGAAGAATTAAGGAAATATATAAATAATATGCCTAATGCTTATTTAAGACCTCTCACAGATTTTCTGATTTCCTTATTATAACAAAGAAAGAAAAGAATATTTTACTTTGTGGAATGACTAAAGAAAGTATTCAACTTTGTTGGGCCTAAATTTGTGGTTAACTTTGGACCTTCCCATATGGGATATATTTAAATACTCTTTGAGACTGTTGTATTCTTTTTATTTTAAGAAAAAGGAATTTCCAGCCAAAAACAGATTCTGTGCCTGAACAGAGATTATTCTGCATATACTGGGTTGAAGAAAATTAAAATGAACCCAAAGTTTCACTAAAATCTTTCAGTGCCTCTATCTCTGCATTGTTCAAGTTAAAGTGTTCACAGAGAAAAAAGGTAATAGCCTAAAAATTAAGAGGATGGATTCAAAGTTTACTCAAGGGACTATACCTCAAGAAAATCACTGGCTCCTTGATTATAATTCCCTCCTTATTCTACTGAGAGACCCTCTTGCAAACACACATTTGTCAATCTATAGACATGGAAGGGTATGTTCACTTCTGGATTCCTTTCTTTCCCTTCTGTCTGGCAGAGCTATAGAAGTTATTCACATTCTTTATTTTTTCCTCCCTCTGATGTTCTCCAGATTTCTCCACTAAGGGTATTATAGTGCTTTGGAGCCAATAGATTTTTTAGAAATAGACATTTTAATATTTATAGATATATCTATCCATTTATTATTTCAGCAAGCTTATACCATGGTGGTAAAGTGATAAAATAATAAACATTGGGGTCAGATATATGTAATTGAAATAATTTATTACTTATATAAAAAGTAGGCAAATTGCCTAACCAAGTGAATGCCAGTATCTTCAGCTATATAATAGAAACATATTATAAGGAATAAAAGATATTGTACATAAAAGTGCAATGAGGTATGGTGTCTTTACCATAATACATGTTCTTCAAATAGTAACTTTAAAAATAAGAATTGCACAGTAGAGAAAAAAATGAAAAAGCTTCAGTCAAAGAAATTTAGTTCAGTTTCTGTCTGCCATTAGGCACGTAAATTTGGTAAAATAATCTGTCACAAACTTATCTTTTAAATGGCCTCACTAATATCCTATGTCAAAAAAATTATTGTGATCTTTAAGTGAGATAAAGACAAATGCATATAGCACAGTTTCTAACACAAAATAAGTACATGTAATAGGGTCTTTATTTTTAGAAATGCCACGATCAGAATCATATTTTCAAAAGATAATTCTGAGGGTAGTAAATCAGAAAAGGAGGTTTTGGAAAAGGTGGACCAAGATATGATGCCATTAGTTTCTCCTATTATCTAACTGTTAAATATGCCAGATAGGTGCTATGGATTCAATAATAATGAGGATCAATGTCTGATCGTCTCTTGCTTGTAGCAATAGAAGGGTTAAAAATGATGATTTTTTTTTAACTTGGGCATGATGATGTAGAAAGTTGAAATATCTGTAATGATGAAGGAAACTTAATGAATAAAGTCAAAGAAATTGCTTTGAGGGATAAATCTAATAATATATGAACTGCCTGACCCATAGTAGATGTTTGCTTTGTGATTGATTTTAATGTCTTTGTTACAGTTATGAAATGGATATACATGGAACTTTGGACTACACTTTCCTTTACTATTATTATTTTTCATCCTTTGTGAGTCTATTCCTGGCTCCCCAATTCTTTGACAATACACTCATGCTCTTAATTTTCACCCCTGGCCCTTCTCCATTTTGCTACAGGTCTGAATTTTTCTCTGTGTGACTTTGAGACCTCCTCACTTCATTTTCAGATTCATACCTTAATTGACATTATTTTCATTTGCATTTTCATCTACTGGTCAGATATAACTATTCCTAATGCAACCAAGACCTTACATTTTAAAACCAACATGTTGCTTGATGTCTTAGCAGTCAGTTTCTTATGTAAAGTGTGATATTTATGCTCAGAGAAAGCAAGCAAATCATAATTAAGCTTAAAGTCATTTCTTCATTAATTATGGACCATTTTCACATTTAATTATTTCCATTAATAACATTAGTATTGTTAAAAATTTATTAAAGCTGCAAATAAGCACATGAGAAAGAATCCATAAAAACCCAGAATTTATTTATAGAAAATTGTGTATTTATTCTTACATGTTTAAACTCAGTTACCTTCAACGTACTCTTCATTTGATGCAGTACACCTAACTAGTTGCTTTTTCACTGCTCGAAACAGGTTTTGAACTCATCAATTTTGATGTTTTTTTAGTGCTTCTGCTGTTTTCTATTTCACTCCTTCAAAGTTGGCAAAATGTTTCTCATTGAGGACTTTTTTCATCTGCAGAAACAAAAAAAAAGTCACTTGGGGTGAGATTGGGTGAATAGGTTGGGTGGGGCATGGGAGTCATGTTATTTTTGGTCAAAAACTGCTGAACATTCAGCGCAGTGTGGACAGATGCACTGCCATGCTGCACAGTGTTCGTGTGAATCACTCATCATGAAATGAGCAAATGCATAGAAAGAGTGTCAAAAGAAAATTCACTGAAGCTGAACGCAGCCTCTCACAACAATGACTGCTAGTACACTGATACAGATGGGTTCTTGGAACACTCACGTAGCAGAGGAATTCTGTACTACAAGGGGCCTGTCCTCCAGAAGATAATTCCAGTTTTTTTGCAGGGTTACCCTTTGTATATAGTAAGGAGATCCCCTCTACTCCTGTCACCCAGCATCATCCCTCTTTATGGGTCAGGATAGGGGAGAAGAATATTCCCAGTTCCTTCACAGTCCTTTCAGAATATTTTATATTTATAGAAGCAAACACAATATAATTTTTTTTACTTACATAAACTACATACAGGATTTAGATTTTGTTCATCAGATTATTTTTTCAGATAATAATGCATCTTGAAGAGTGTCTTCAAATACTTTTTAACAGCTGCATAATGTTCTATTTTATGCATGCATCATATAATAAGCAGTTAAGTTATAGTTACATACTGCAACTGGAAAAACATATTTGAAAGTTTTGTCAATAGTCCTTTTTGGATCCTAAGCTGACAGGTATCACTTAAAATGATAGCTCTAGAAAGAGAAAACTCTATCTGCTCCTGAACACTACCACTGGACAAGCAGTTCTGCAGATTTCGTGTAGCTAAGTTAAAGCTTAGGGAAAATCAGCCTAATGTCAAACTCCGAGAGACTCAAAACTGTGTATATTTAAGGTCTGTGTTCATTTGTTTTTCTGCTTAAAAGGCTACAATGTAAACTACAAGGATTATTTAAAGTATTCTATCACGCACAACAAAACTTGTCTTGCCATGTATAATGCACACATTTTTGCCCAAATCTGTGACAGAAAAATGAGGATGCATATTATACATGGGTAGTACTAATTCCATATCTGTACAAATGCTTGTTTTTGATTCTTCAAAGTCCATGTTATACAAAGTGCAAAAGCAATTGTAGTGGACTTAAAACACATCTTCTGTGAAACCTGGTGAGCTAACCAGCCAACTGCAACCTCTTAACGTCTCAACAAGCCTTGCAAGGTCCTAATGAAGAAAGTGGACACCATGAATGCAGTCAGCTGGTAATGATTTAACACTTTAGGCAGAATCAAGAAAGCATCCATTGCTCAAGTTTGTAATTGGATCCTTAGATTGTGGAACAGTATGAAGAAGAAAATAGTTGTGAAATTGTTTAAAAAACATGGCATTAACAATACAATGGTTGGAATTGAGGACAATGAAATTTACCAGGATGAGAGAAGTGACTCTTCAGAAGATACCAGTAATGTAAAAATTGAAGATGATATTTCTGATATTGACAATGTCAAAGAGTTTTTGACTTTCTATGATGTGTAAATATTGTAAATGTGTTACCAGTACATAAAATTTCTTGTACTTTGTATGTTTTTGTGTTTTGCAATGATTTGTTACATTAAATTTCTTGTACCATAATATATAAAAAATGCTAAAATTCTTTTATAATACAAAAAACAAGTACCTCAACATAAACAAATATTTGAGTTAAAAAATTAAAACAAAAGATTTTTTCCCTGAAAGTTTGGGCCAAAATTGTGCGTGCACATTATACATGGTAGTATATTATACACGGCAAAATACGGTAACTAGATATTTTCAAAAACATTATTAAAAATGTTTCTTTTTGCTCTTGTGCATTGTTTTATTATAATATTAAGCTGGATATATTAAATCTTAGAGAGATCCCCAAAATCACAACCTCCAGATAATTTTAACACTACTGAACATAATAGCCATCTATATATCTTCTAATTTTCTGGGTGTCACAATACAAAAATTTTATTAATTAGTTCTTTGCCTCCAGCTTGTCTTCAACCATCATTCTGTTTTACTTAACTATATTTAAAATCCCTTTAGCATGAAGGTAAACTTCACAAAACCAAGTAATTTTCAGTGGGGCTTACTTTTAAAAAACAAAAATATAAAAATAAAAATATGTCTTTTAATGTTAATATTTAACTACTTTAAATGAGAAATTATTTGAATAAAAATTTATTACTTCTATGCCAATATTCAAACAAGTAGATATCTGTTGTGTCTATACAGAATTGATTAAATGTGGGGTCAGATAGAGCTATCTCATTTAATTGAACCATTACACTGGGGATCATCAATATAGATAGCCATGTTAATGCAATTTTCCTAGGTAATTTGGGAAAGAAATAGATTAATTTTTCTCAATATCCTCACCACCATTACTTCTTACTACCACTCCACTTTTAATCAAACACATATGTACATGTATATACACACACACATACACACACACAAACACAACTCCACTGTGCCTCAACAAAATTTTACTGAATAAATAGCTGTGAGTAGAAGAGAAGATAAAAATATAAGACACCATCAGATAAATTATATTTTATAAACTGGCAGGCAAAATTGATAGTGCTTTTCTCTGTCTTATAAACATTCTATTTCAGTACACACATGGAAAGAAGTAATATGGAGAAGCAAATCTAATTTATTTGAATCACAGACTAAAAACCATGGAGATTCATCAAAAAACAAACACACACACAGAAACAATACAAAGGTTGATGTTATTCTGCATTTACACAGGAAAAGTGTCAAGAACTTCATTTTTCAGGAGAAACAGCGTATGAGATTTTTTTTTTTCACTTAGCATTCCAAATATACACATTAATTCCAGCAAGCTTGAACAGATAACTTCATGGAGAGAGAGCAGACTAGACCCAGAGTTTAAAGATGGGATTTACATATTAGTGTTAGTACTCCAACGTGATATGAATCTGTTGGCCATTTTGATCTTTGATTTTCTTACAAGCATCTTCTCTTACCACAATGGAATTAAATTAATAATCAATTACA
>PVJL010014045.1:0-29641 GCA_004026885.1 Lyroderma lyra | reverse complement strand
AAAGGGGAGGGGGTGGGAGAGGAGGGGGGGAAGCTAAATATAAGGTGATGGAAAGAGAAGTCACATTAGGTGGTGAACTTATTATACATCAAGTTGACAATGCACTGTAGAATTATATGCCTGAAACCTATGTAATCCTTGCTAACAGATGTCACCCCAATAAGTCTAACAATAAAAATGAATTAAAAAAAAAAATTCTAAAAAAAAAAAAAAAAAAAAAAAAGAAATGATTAAACATTTCACGCAGAAAATTTGAGGCTATTTGGCTGTTGAAAATACTTACTTTAACTGAAGTATCTATTGTATATGTGAACTAAAGGCATTCAGCAAAAGTGGCATTTAACAATTCTATCATAATATGTGGAAATAATTAGAAAAAAATTTTCTAATTAAAAAGTGTTTTAACATAGAAATGTAATTGTCTGTGTAGTTGAACACAGACCCACTTGGAAGTCACACAGGTAAGAACTTTGAGTAATTCTTATAAGCTTCAAGGTTTAAAAATCTACTACAGTTGCCTGACTCCACTTGTCCTATAAATATGGGATGTTAGGGCTATTTTTCTCATACTTTGAGACTTGGTAAAGGCTAATTATTTAATGTCTACATATTTTCAGAATTTTCAGAAGGCATTGACATTATTAATACTAACTAAAAAATGAAATTAAACTTTACTTGAAAATTTTATGCATTAGATCTCAGAGGACTTGTCAAAATATAACAAATTAGAAGAGAATTGATGAAGCAGAGGCAGAGGCGATCTGGGTTTTAGAAATCCTAAAGCTTTTTTTAAAATAGGGAAAATTTTACAAGAAAAAATTACAAATACATTCAGAATAAAATAAAGATTCGTTTAGGGTGAGAATAATCACAAAATGACAAAATCCAAAAAACTGGCAAACACAAATGTTACAAAATCCAGAAACGTAACAATGGCTTTATCAATCAACTGCCTGACATACCGTTTCTGGTACTTTCTACAGACCAGCTGTCAGTTCTGCCTATTCCAATCCTCCTTTCTCCTCCCCGTTCACATCCTTCTGGTGCAGGGCATCACAGGAACTGCTGGTTCTGAGGCAAGATCTCAGGCAGTCACCGCTGTGTCTGAACTGATGAGTCACTGAGAGGATGGCCCGAGTATTCCTGCAAGTCATTCATTTCTTCCCCAGGATGACTAGCTATAGCTGCACTTGGACATTTTTGCAAACTACTTAAATATATTGTTTAAATAAATGAATAAAATTTCAATTCAACTTCCACTATAGCTGGATCTCAAAACTGGCCACAGCTAAATGAAGAAAAGAGTGTAGCAAGGAGGAAATTTGAATGAAAAGAGCTAGTACAATGGACCTAGTGTGGTTAAAATATATATTTCAAAATAACTTTGGAAAATGTTATAAATATAAATAGTAAATGGGATATGCTGGGGCTCCCACCAAGGCAAAGAAGAGGCCCTGACACTTAAACTTTATTAGGTTGCTAATAAATTCTCATTTTCAGAATCTATCCCCATCAAAAAGAACTACCCCCGGAGTGAAACGCAGAGTGTTTTCTTCTAGATCTAGAAGAAAGCATATTACAGGTAGCTACATAATGAGTAAGATGGGTTTAGAATCTGTGGACTGAAGGATCAAATGTGACTTCTACCTCCTGATACCCCTGCTGCTCATGGTCAGTCGTGGATAATGTTGCCATCCATGAATGTGTGTGGAGGAAAAAATCAATGGCACATCTCTCACATCGACGTGGCCAAGCTTTCCCCTACGATGTCTCATCCACTCTGATTCCTTGTTGAAATGATTTACCTCCTGACCCTCCTGGTGTCACAAGTACCCTAAAAACCACCGATCTTCTGACCGAAAAGTGGCTTAAAGTGGTGTTTCAGCATTCATTTCTGAAAGTTATTCTTGAGTTTAAGAAGAAACTAAAGCAAAATGGTCAAGGCAAGGCTGGGTGGTGATACAGCTTGCAGGAGATGCTGTGTGCACTCTGAGGCTGTACTTCAGGTAGGGTTTAGGAAGCGTTTCTTAGGCACCTATTACGTGAATCTATATAGGCACCAGAATGAAAACTAACAATGGGTAAGACGTACTTGCACACATTAAACTCCATGTTCTATGAGGACAGAAACTCATAAAAAAATTGACAATATTTATGAGGACAAAGGATCATAACAAACAGATCATTTTAATACAAAATGATGGCTTTTAAGACCAAGAAATGCACAGGGGTTGGCTAGCTCAGTGGTTCTGCAGGGAATGGCTCCTGACATTGGCTAGGGGCCCATGAGAGGTCTCAATGTAATTATTAAGGAAATTGGAAGTGACATCTGTGGCCATTTAAACCTCATCCACTTTAGTGAAGCCAGAAAAATGTCTCCCAGAGCACTTTGTGGTCACTTTAGGAGTCTTTTGCTTTTTGATGCTAGAAGGAAAATCACAGCAAATCATGATGCCTGAGTTCTCAACTTGGCTATCAGTTTTGTCCAGGAGCCTCAATAATTGCTTCTCCACGTGCTAAATGACAGTGGAAACACGTCAAGTGAAGCCTCTAATCATCTCATCAGGAGCGCTTTGGCTGCATCCTGTATGTGGGAAAGGTTTTGAGCTCGCAGAAGGGAGGAATGGCAAGCCCTGCTGGGATTTGCAGTCTTTTTGAACATGTCATTTGGTCCTTGCTGTGGAACCCTACATGAAAGCCATGCCACAGTGCTCAAGAAGATAGTCTAAGACATGGTACACCCTCCTCCCACCTAAATGCACCCTCCAATGTATGAAAAGTGAGCACCTCTACAACGAAATCCACAATGAAAAATGGGAGAGCTACACACATTTTTTGACCTCACATTATGTCCAAGTACTATTGTTCTTGGTGTCTGGAATACACAAGAGTGTTGGGGTGGGGGGAAGACGAAACAAAAAAAAAATAAAATTAGTAAATAAGTAAATAAGATGATTCAAATGATCAAGTACTGAATGTTAGAAGGTGATAAGTTCTATGGGGGAAAAAAAACCAATGGACTAGGGGAATCAAGAGGTCTGGGGAGGAGGCATTCCTGAAGAGGGCACATTTGCAGACTTGAAAAGGGGACAGTGGACACTTGGGGTGCGGGGATGTTCCAGGCAGAAGGAACAGACTACGCGAAGGCCTTAAGGAGGGAAAACATCTAACTATTCAGGGAGCAGCCGAGAGGGCAGTATGATGAGAAAGGGGCAGCACAGCCATGCGGTGGGTGTCTCCCTAAATTCATCTGCTGAAGTCCTGACTCCCGCTACTTCACGACGTGATTTTCTTTGGACATAGAGTCATTGCAGATGTACTGAATTAAGATGAGGTCATACTAGAGGATAGCGGGCCCCCAGGACTGGTAGCACAAGTGTCTTCATAAAAAAGGAGGAATTTGGACACACAGACACACACACAAGGAGAACCCACATAAACACTGAGTGATGCCATGAGGCAGGAAACTACCAGAAGCTAGGAGACAGGCCTGGCACAGATAGACTCTTCCCTAAAGCCTTCAGAGGGAGCACAGCCTTGCCGACACCTTGATCTCAGGCTTTTAGTCTCCCAAACTATGAGACAATAAATTTCTGTTGTTTAAGCCACTCAGTTTGTGGTACTGTTAGGGCAGCCCTAGCAAATGAATACAGGAGGCAGCTAGGCCAGAGACAGAGAGAGTAAAAGACCAGATGATAAAGGGCCTCCATGAAAAGAACTTTGAATGAAGACTTCTGATAGCTTCTGAACAGAGGAATGATACGATCTGTCCAAAGGCTGAGTTCTGGATTTATACAAACTATAGAAATGTAAGGTGAAATTCCTCAACTCATACAGCTAAAGTAAAAAGAACACTTATCAATCAAGGCAGGTGATATCCCTTTACCTGAATTAGTGGTGGTGATCATTGTACCCAAGCAAAAATAGTAGCCTTCTACATGAGACTATGCTAGGACCTTCATGAACCCCTCATTCAGTCCTCTTCACAACCTCATGTGGTGAGTTTATTTAAAGATAAATAAATGGTCTCAGAGATGTTAAACATCTTCTCTACTCTCACACAGCTACAATGGGGTAGAAAACGTAGGAAAACCTACCTCTTCACCACTCTGCTTTACTTGCATCAAAGCCATGCCTTTGGACTGCTCAACCTGCTCCTGCCTCACCCTTCCCAGAAGTCTCAGCTCCCTGCACCTGGCCAGCTGCCATGCTGCTGCAATCCTAGGGGCCAAGTGGAAAAATCAATCCTGTTGATAAGTGTTTCCTTGAGAACAGCACTCAAGCTGCTGGGGAAACTGCAGAGAACACAAAAGGGGTTCCTGTTGTATTTGCGAGTGGACAGCACTTTGCATTTCCTTGAGGGACATACATTTCTGTTCCACTAGGGAAAGAAAAGTCATACAAAAGGGGCTAAGAGCACATACATAAAGGTGGTAGGTGAGCTCTAACGTGCTTTACTGGTATGGGCAATTATTACATGATTGCTAACATTTTGAAGTTGCCAGTAACACTTGCTCATTTTCCTGAAGTTAAAATCCACTGTGGTTAGAGGAGTGGGGATTGTGCACTTGAAGATCTACTAAATAGAGGGGTCAAGAACCATCAGTAGATATTGATCATAATTGAAAATTTCTCTAGAAAATATCTGTCCTTTCAAATAAATGTGGTACTACTTGAGTTTCATTCAATGTTACCTGCATAGAATAAACACACACTGTCCCTGAAGTAGATGGAGGCTGGCCTGCCTCAGGTGGCACTGAAAGCCCTTTTTATTTTTTTATCTCTCCACCCCCTGCCTATAATGGAGAAAATCTGCTCCAAAAGCCAGCAAGCTAAGGGAAAGGGCAACACTTGATGGGAAAGTGGTAATTCAGGTTGTTTGTGAATGGCAGGTAGATCCAGAAGGTTCACTAAACACAGACAAACTTTATTAGCAAACTGCTCATTCAAATTACCAAAGGAACTAGGTTTCTGAACCTATCCATGGTTCATTGCAAGCTTTCCCATTATTCTAAATTCCTATTAATTTTTCAATTCCCAGTTGGATTTGGCTGCCTTCAAAAGTGCATTTTTATTTGCAGTTTGCTGACACTCTACAGGGATGGCTAATAATTTCATCTAACTGTGGGACAACTAAAATTGTGACAGGATTAGCTACAGTTATAGTTCAGCCAGCTACAAAGAAAATGTGGCAACACGGAAGAGAGTGGAACCATGTCCTGCAATGGAATAGATCGCCTCTCTGAAGAAAGAAGCACCTACAATAAGAACACAACTCCGTTACTTACTAGGTTGTATTTTGTTTTGAAGAAGACAGAAATTGTGTAACTACCGGGTAATTACTACCAAACCAGAAAACTGGAGTCACTCAGTTGATCAGGGAGAATTGATCTGCTTGTGGTGGTCAAAGAATAAACCACAGAACCAAAATCATATTGGCATCATGGAAAAGAGACAATTAAATCCAAGACCTGTTGACTTGCCTGCTGAATCTTTCACTATGTGTTATAGCATCTGCAAATGGAATGAACTGGAACAAGCTGTTCTCACACCGTGTTGGCCCAATTATCTTTCAAGATTGACATATACAATTTCTGCTAAGTCTTGATCCTAGTTCCCCTAGGTCCCTAAGCAGCCTTTCAACTGCCTTTCCCAACCACCCCATTAAGTGCTAGTGTGTGGTGGCAGGAGTTATAAATAAGCCTGCTGCTATGGCCCCTAAAAAAAACTATTATTTACCTAAAAGGCATTCAAGTGTCAAGCTGTCATTCTAGTTTCTAAACCTTAGTGAATGCCAGTGCACAATTCCCAGGGCATGGAGAACTAGTCTACCCCAGATAAATATGACTAGGAAGAGACGCATGATTTAGCTAAACATACAGACTCAGTTCAGGGAACTGGGAGGGTTGGAGCTCCAATTAGGATGTTGATCCACACTCTTTGGGGGAAAAGAGAGGAAGAGATACAGATCCAAGGCAATAAATAACAGCAGGGGGTATGTAGGTCTCCATGAAATGGATAATGGGCGTATGGACCTCTAGTAAGAGTGGGCAGAGGCCTTGGAAATTTTTGAGCCAGTAATTACAAACCTCACTCTGAACCAATGATAGACTATCCTCAAGGCCAACATGGCTTAGCCCAAAGACACAGTGGGTTAGGGAGAACACATTGGAGGTGGAAGGTGCCTCCTCCATGAGAAAGTATTGGTGAAGAGCACAAGATTTGGAGTCACATAGACCTAGAACAATCTCCAGCTTCATTAGCTTCTAGCTCTGTGGCCTTGGTACATGTCTCAAGTCAGGTTCCTTAAATGCAGAGCCTGAGATGGGATTAGGATATACCCCATTTATTGAAGGTACTCTCAGGAAAAGCCTGAGCAGAGTAGGGTTGAGAAAGAGAGAGAGAGAGAGAGAGAGAGAGAGAGAGAGAGAGAGAGAGCGAGCAGGGGAGCTCTGGAATGTAAATGAAGCCACAGCATTGTCCCTGCCAGAAGCCAAAGGAGCTGGCTTTTGTGGGTTAGCTATTGGCTCTGGCCCACAGGTGGAGCAGGAGAGTTAGAGAGGAAGGGATGGAGAGGGTGCTAATCTCCTGGCTCAGGGTAATTATCTGAGAAAGAGGGTAGCTTTCTTATGAGTTGAGTTGCTTGGAGCAGCTATGGGATGGGCCTACAGTAGTCTGGATCCAATCTGGATACAGAAATCCTGCAGTATGTTAAAAGGGAATTCTAAAATATAAATAGTTATTATGATAAAAGAACAATTATGTATTATTAATAGGGAGCGAATCCAAGGAAAGACAAACTTGGAAAAAGTGGGGTCGAGCCCACCAGATAGCAGAGAAGTATGCTGATTTAGCCAGGCTGGACATGGTCTGGGTTGCTGGGCAAGCAGTAGGCCACCACTCTCCGTAGTGCTGAGTGCAAGCAGGGAGCGGGTGATCAGCAACTGATGCTGTGGGTGCATGTGGTGTTGGGAGTGGGGACGGAGGACACAAGACATCCTTGGGCTCAAGTTTTTGTGTCAAGAGGGCTGTGGAAAGGTTATGGCCAGGCTAAGCCTGCAGGCTTGCAGGGAAACTGTGTTTGGGGTTCCATGCTGGGGCAGGCTTCACCTGGTGTCCTCACACACACATGCAACCTTGGAAATAGGCCGTTGCCGCTTCTCCCTCGGTGTCCCTCTAGCGCCCTCTACCGGAATTCCATTAACAGAGCATTTGGTATTGAATGCTTTAGGAGCTGGAGAGGCAGCAAACTGACAACTGACATAGTACCCCCAGGCCAGTAAAGGGGAGGAGGCACAAAACGCACCTGCTATACCCACTCCGCAGTCTCCTCTTCCAGAAAATAGGTGTAACATCTACTATATAAAGTTGTGCAGATTAAATGAGATTTGTATAATGCCAAGCACAGTGCCTGGCATATGGTAAGTACTTGACAAATAATAGCAATTGCTTTCTTTTTCTTTCTTTCTTTCTTTTTTAAATTATTGTCCTGTGATGCCACATTATGAAAAGCATTCACAGGAGTGACAGGTTGTTCCTCTCCACTTCTTTTTAGAGATGCCAAACATCCAGTTCACCTGCAGTCTGCCCAAAGCTGTAGACTTCAGTTTCTTCTTGTGTTTCCTAACAGATCATTTAATCTCAGCAGATGAGGAAAATAAAAATCCCTAGATGAGGGCAGTAAAGCTAGGATAGACTTTTAGCAGAGGAGCAGAACAAAGTGGGGAACTAAGCCATTTTTCTAGAAGGTACTACATTCATCAGTATCTTGTTGCAGTAAAAGCTCAAGCAGTTTCTAGAGAGAATCTCTGGTTGTATAAAGGTTTATTCTTACCTCTACATCCTTCAACACTTTTAATCAGTGGCTTATATTAAGATGACATTATCAAATTTTCTGATTATATAGATTGAAGTTGTGTAAGACTGGATGATAGCCAGGACTATAATGGGACCAATGGAGTTCGATGTTGGAAGTAATTTCAAAGTAGAGCCAACAGGGTACGATGGATTAGATGTAAAACAAAAAAGAATAAGACACATTTTAGTTTCTGGCCTGATTAACTGGAAAAATAAAGTTTCATAAGATGAAAAAGACTGGGAGATAGGAGAGAGTTTTATGATGGGAAGCCATGATTAAGACTTTGTTTTTGGTATTAAATCTGAGATGCCTACTGAACATCCAAAGGGAGATATCTAGTAGGCAGTTGTATATGGGTCTAAAGTTCAGAGGAGAAGTTTGGTCTAGAGACACAAATTGGAAAGTCCTCAATTTATAGATGTATTTACAATCTTGGGACTGATCGGATCACAGAAGGAGTGCACATGGTTGGAAAAGAGGACAGCTTTGAAAAGGGAGTCCTAAAACTCTGGTGGTCAGAGCAACAGATATGATTATGAGGTTATATTGGATTCAATAAAGAAAAAGACACTCCTTAATTTGAAAGGAAATGGATTGCTTCTGAAGATAATGAGTTCCTGTTTCAGGCTCACAAGCAGCTCATGTTGACATCATTCAGGGATACCACAGGGATTCCTACATTGAGTGGGAAGAAGAGCATGTGGCCTTCAAGCTCAAAGCCATCAAAATGGAAGCTAATCGATAACGAAGCTGTGGTACATATACACCATGGAATATTACTCAGCCATAACAAAAAGTGAAATACTGCCATTTTTGACAACACAGATGGGTCTTAAGATTATCATGCTAAGCGAAATAAGTCAGATAAAAAGGGCCAAGAACCATATGACTTTACTAATATGTGGGATATAAAACTGAAAACAATAGAGGAACAAGACAAAGAAACAGACTCATGGACACAGACAGCAGCTTGGTGGTTATCAAGGGACGGGGGGCAGAGGTGTGGCAGAGGGTGTGTGTCAAATAAATGGTGAGATTATCTAGAAGAGAGCTGAGAATAGTGACATTAACTAGGCATTATTGAAATAAAAATATTTGAACATTGGGTAGAAGGAAAAAGTTTTCCTGAGATAATTTAAGTTTCATATTGCTGTGAAAAAGGTATCTGTCAGCACTAATACCCGAAACTCACCACGTATGCAGGGTCTAGTAGCAAGGTTCTAGCCAAGTGGTGCTGTCAAAGGAACTTACTGTTATATTGTTGCTAAGGACCTTTATTTTTACCTCCTATTTGACTCCCTAGGAGACTTGAATAACTCCTATTTGAACACACATGAATGTCCAGTAGTTCTTATCAAATTTTTTTTTTTTACTGCTAGATTGCTGTAATACGAAAGCAGCCATTTCACAATGTGTCTGATCCCAACACAGTGAATTTCAGAAGTATAAAGACAGTCTTGAAGAGAGCAATGTCAAAAAATGTAATATTATACAAAAGAAGGTAAAATATTAAAATGAATTCTCTCACATCTTACACTTCAAATGAGATTGGAACATCAAATAGAAGGCTTAATTCAACGCGGCAGTAGGGCTCTTGTATTATTTTCCACTAAGCCCTGTGTAATAATCAGGATGTTAATCATCACATAGCTAGGCATCCAGTCTGAGAGGGCATAATTTCATTTTATGCATTTGTGTAATGTCACTTTAGAGAAAATCAGATAATGGGAAAACCAAGCAAGTAGTAAAAAAGGAATCACAGTTGAGAGCCTAGCACTGCTGTCCATCCCTGGCCTTTCTCTCTCCCTTTTCTAAATGTGATAACAAGTCTGTTCACTCCTGGAAATGTGAAAGGCTTTCTTAAAAGTAAATGGGAAATTCCAAATAGATCTTTCATCAGAACCGACATATCCTGGAGATTGCCTGGTTTAAACTCCATATTGTACAATTAAAGAAAGAAGACCAGAAAGGAGTGTAAATTGTTTAAGATCACTCAGTTACTTTTGGTAAAGGGAGGTCTGGAACACTGGTCTCTTGAACCAATTTTCTAGCCTCAGCCTATCTGGTGCCTCCCCAAAGAATTTTCTTCTTGGGACTCAGAGCCTGAGGCATTCCCTCCATTTCAGCCCAGGCTGCAGTAATAGTGAGAAAACAGGAGTGTAAACTCATCAGATACCCGCAATTCTTCCTGTGTTGGTTCTGCAAGGCTTTAGCAAGCACGTGGCTCACGTCTGTGACGTCTCTCCTTGACTATTGGAGTGAACAAGCAGTACGTGTCTCAGGTTTCATGCTGCCGTTGATAATACATTTTCCTATAAGCAAAGCTGCTTTTTGTTTGGAATCCAGTAGACAAAGCTGTGCTAAGAGTAAATGTGAAGACACAATCATGTGCTTACTTCTGCAACAGAACTTAAACTCTTGGGTAATTTGAGACAGTCCACATGACTGGTTTGAATGCTTTCCAGTGTAATATAGCCAATCTCTGGGTAAGTGTTAAATAACCCTCCCAACTTCCAAAATTTAAATTAGCTTTGCTTGCAAAACTTACTATATTTTAAAGTGGTTCAAGTCTTTTCTTAAATTTATCAGCATTACTTTGTAGATGCATGTACTTCCTTGGCCTCAGGAAGTTCAATGACATTGTGCTTAAGAAATATACTCTCCTAAATGAAAATAATGCACATTTTAGGGATGTATTTTCCTTAGTGAATGAACTGCTAAGTACAAAACAGATTATTGTGGTGGCAATTGCAATGAATCTTTTTTAAGTAAAAATGCATATTACTTTAAACATGAAAGAAAAAGCTATTGCCAAAAAAGCCAAAAGGAAATGTTAATAAAGCGGGGTATGCATGAGCTTGCACACACACACATACATACACACACATACACACAAGCTTCTTTCTCTAATAAGCCACTTCTCTTAAGTCTCATAGGGTTAAGTACAATTAGCTATGCCCGAAGCAGTCCTGTCATTCTGCTTCCTGAATAAGGAAAGTATGACAAAACATTCCTTGGGTACAAAAATGTTGAAGATCTGACGTCTCCAGGTCGCTTGCTTTAATCCAGTGCTCTTCAAAATGGTAAATTCAAATCCTCTTTTTCCATCTCCCATTCATAAAGAGGATTCTAATACAAATTTGGAAAAACAAATTTCTTTTTGAGAACACTATCAACATCAACAACAAAAAAAGACCAACTCCACCATGAAGCCTTCCTTGGAGCCCACAGTGCTCTGCCACCCTAAACACCTTCTACATGGGTGCAGAGCTCTAAAGCACTCACATGTAACTGTTCTCCAGCTGGTGTACATACGGTGTCTTCCCTCCAACACGCTTGCAAACTCCCGAGAATAAGGATTATAATTCGTGCTTATGCCTTGTGGTACTCAGCAGTAGTATCAATGCAGACAAGTATGCAAGTCATGCTCACCTAATTGAGACTCATACATCACTCTTTTCAGTCTGCCAGGTCCTTGAAAACATATGTC
The DNA here is from genome assembly GCA_004026885.1 of Lyroderma lyra. NCBI lineage: Eukaryota > Metazoa > Chordata > Mammalia > Chiroptera > Megadermatidae > Lyroderma > Lyroderma lyra. Next base: position 18,293 of record PVJL010014045.1, on the reverse strand, counting down.
CAAATAGAGTTAGGGGGTTGATTTAAATACAAAGAGTAAATTTACTCTTTGATAGGACCCAGACAACTTCTGAACAGATCACTCACAATATTTGATTGTACACTGAAAATGCACAGTGGAAATAAAAACAATGACATTCGAAACATTAAATGTGTACCCTCTGAGAGTAAATACAAATAAAAAAGTGTCTTCTTATGAGTAAAAACAATAATGTAGAAATTCCCAAACTGGCAAACTTTTGTGTAGCTCCTTTCTTGCAGCATTGATAAGATCAGTAAAGAGTAAATGACTAATTTTCTTAAACTATGCTTGAACCTTGGGAAATTAATTTCTGTAGCATCTCTCAACTTGTGGAATAAACAGATAAACAGGCAAAATTTATGCATCCTAACATTTTTAAAAATTCAGCTGTAACTAGTTTCTTATTTTAAAAAACCTTAGAATTGCCAATTGATATTAAGTACACGGAATACACTGAACTACATGTAGAAAAAATATTTCTCAAATCCATACCACGTACATTACAATTTCATGCAAGAAAACCTTCCTCCAACCTTTGGTTTCCAGAACACATTAGGTTGGTGACAAGTATTATAGCTACTTTTTATATCTCTGGGGAGAAAATCCATTAGCTACATGATACCAATGTTCACAGCCTTCTAGACACAAGTTGGCATATTCTGGGATGTACAAATGATCATTTGTAAATTAAATGAGCCCAATTCCACATTGGACTTATTGTATCACTGGCACAATTCAGCTATCTATTTGCACATATTGGTATGGAAAGGGACATAATAAAAACATATCTTTGAAATGCCTATTTCTGAGAGTCTAAAAAGACTTTATAGATAGTTACTAATCATTTTGTATTACCAAAAGGTAAAAAGGAGTAAAGCGTTAATTATTTCCACTTTCTTAGAAATGTTATTTGATATAATGTTGTAGTCAAAGACCATTACAATAATGTAGTGACAGAAACTTGCTTCTGTATTGCATATTCTTTATTCAGTATAATTCAATATAATTTACTTATTTATTCTTTATTCAACTCACAAACATTCTTTGAGCACCCACTATGTGTCAAACATCAAGTCTAAAGAGCAGATTAACAGTGTCTCCACTTTGTCTTGTACTGTTTTTCTCAAACTCAACGTTACGTTTGAAGAGGATTTTCCATTTATTGCTTGAACGTCTCTTTCTGTAGCATTGTTACTAAGACAGCTTCCTTCTGGAACAGCTTCTTTGGCAGACATGATATCACTCTTCCCTAGCTCTTCTCTTGACTGTTCCTGACGATTCCTTGTCTTTGACAGTTTTCTCCCACGCTGTCTACCTCTTTATTTCTTTATGTTTCTAAGGTGCAATTGTTGGCGCACTTGTTTGCTTCTCTATACACCTCCATCTCTGCTTTAGCTAGCAATGCTCAAATCACTCCTTTAGGTCAAACGTCTTCACAGAGCTTCAGGCTTGTATACTCAACTGTCTGCCAGACTCATCTGTGGGGATATAACTCAGGTGACTTGACTCTCCATCTCGAAAACCAAACCCAGGATTTCTCCCGGACCCCTTTGTCCCCGACTTCTTTTCTTCCAACATTTTCCATCCCGATGTCTCCCAAATGATCTGTTCTGATTCTACCACTTGTCTTTTCCCCTGAAATTTATCCTCTGGGTGATTCATCTAAAACTGAGAGCGACTTTGCCCCCCAGGGGACATTGGAAACGTTTGAAGACATTTTTGGTTGTCACAACTGGGTAACATTACTGGTATCTAGAGTATAGGCCATTTTATTGCTCAAAATTCTAAAACACACAAGAACGTCTCCCCTCACTCCGCAAGGCAAATAATTATCTGGCCCAAATATTAATAATGCTGAGGTTGGGGAACAGGATCTAAACTGAAAATTGGACATGTCACTACCCACATCACCACTTAAAATCTTTTCAATGGTGTCTCAGGACTCAAGCTTCTTGAAAACCCATGAAAGTCTCTGCATGACAGATCCCAGCCTTCCACTCCAGCTCATCTCTCGCCCATGATGCCATTCTCTTTATGCCTTTGCAGTGCTAGTTTACTTCCAAGTCTTTACCACATGTTTTGTCATCTTTGTGCCTCTGTTCATATTTTCCCTGCTTCCTGAAATACCGTTTCATCCCTTCTTTTATGAGATTAATTTTTATTCATCTCTTGAGACCTTTCCGAGAGGTCTTCCTTGATACCATTTCCCCTCTCCACGACTCTCAAGGCAGATTAGTTGCCCCTTCTCTGTACTCCCACAATACACTGAGCACGCCTTGGTCAGAGCATCAGTGGGGTGGTTTTCAAATTATCCATGTGTGCTTATGTTCATGTGAATGAACAGTGTTTTATCCATTTTCTCTGCACCTCTTGTGTCTGGCTCAAAAGTAAGAAATGCATATTTATTAAAATGAAGTAGAAAACTTAAGAGGAGATTGACCATATTTACATAAGGATGAGAATTTTCCTGGTATAAAATGTAACTCAGAGATGTTATCTTTCTAAGCTCTCAGAAAAGAACTCATCTACTCAAAAGTTAAGAGCATAGAAGCAGAAATTCCTCTGGCTACACTGGAATATAATGATTGGTATTTAATCCCTGCATTAGATTATAAACAATTTAAGATCAGAGCCAGGTCTTGATATTCCTTGCTGACAAAATATGCCAAAAATAGATACTCATTAACTTCATTACTAGTTGGATATGTGAATGATTGAGTACATGCATAGATATGTGGATAAGTGGTTGGGTGGATGGATAGTTGAGTGATTGGGTAGATAGATAGCTTGCTGGATTGTTGGGTAGATGAGTGGATAAATAGTTGTAACAATGTATTATCTTAATTTCTCTTTTGATCTCTTTTTATGAGCATCAACTCTCTTTAACAGGGCTAAGAAACATTCCTTGTACCTCATTACTTTGTCTCCTTGTCTTTCATTTTGACAAGACTCAGAAAGACCAAGTGCAAAGACTTCAGGACCATTTGAATGAATAGTTCAATATTTTTTAAGTTAATTAACAAGCATATTGATTTCATTTATGATGATTGAAGCTAGGATCTTTTCCAATCCCTCATTTATAATGGGGTGTGATTCTCCTCCCAATAATTTTTTTCTCTTAACTAGTTTTAAATGTTTTGGTTAAATGCTTTTAAGAAATTATTTTGGCCAAAATATGAATTTTAAAAGGCGAGAAAACCTGACAACCATTTGTGTGATAACAGATTTTTTTTCTCTTAAATCCCCTTCAGAACTTTGTCTCCCTTTACTTGTATTTGTGGAAGAAGATGCCATAGTTTAATACCATCATTTGCAATTTCAAGCCAATGGGTAGCAGACAGTTTGGGGGGCTTCTATCCAGCCATCTCTAAAATTGTTCCATTATAATGCCATGTTTAGCTGATGTAATTTCATTTCCAAGAATATGGCAAAGAACAGAGATGGAGACAGAGAGTAGCAGCCTCACAGTTCAGAGTAAAATCAAGTTCCTGGAGTGCCTTTCTCTGTTTCTTTTAGCTGGCTAATTTTCACATATCCTTTAAACATGAGCAGGGAGACCATATAATTTATTATGCAAACCAAGTTACATTTAACCGTAAATAGGAGGAATAAAAAGATAATTAAATTATATAATTTTAAAAATATTTAATTAATTGACAATATGCTTTTAACATATTGCTGAACCATTAAAGGTTTTATTCAGCAACTATTTTCCAAATAAAATTATTTGTAAAAGATAAAAATAGCACATATCTTGCATAGTATAACAGCATTAAAATATTTCTTCACCTTATTTAAACATTAAACATAAGCAATGCTCACTTCTAGATTCTGATAGTTATATTGATTTTATCGGAGACTGTCCTTGATTTTAGAAAATATACACTGAAATAATTAAGATTTTTTTAAAAAGGACTGTAAAGACCTATAAAACTTCACCAAAAAAATTTTAGAAACAACAAAAGCACAAAAAGTAATTATGCACATATTTAGGTACTTTAAACAGGTTCTTATCTCTGTCTATAGTACCATGTCACTAGTTTTATTTTGAACATGCATTTTTTTAAATATGTTCCTATTATTCTTATTTTATTTTTGTAAAATTCCCTTCCAACTTAGTCAAAGATGCACTTTATGGATGATATATAAGAAACTGTGGACATCTCAATTGACCCTTTTTTGTATGCCGTAAAATTTTGAAATGAAAAATCTCTATAAGTGCTTAGGTACCTAATAAACAAAAAGCTTATTATGGTTCATGGAGCATGACCTCAATTTTAATATTTTTATACTGAAACATAAATATGATTATAGATTTTTTGGTTTTATTTATAAATTTATTTGCCAAATGTTTCTATATGATATAATACATCAATAGGTCATCTCTGTTATGATTCTTCTGAATGATTAGCCAAATTCAAGTACATTAAAATATGTAAATATATTCAATCAAAGAGAGGAGTGCCAACAAAACATTCTTCTTATAACCCAAAATATTGAAAAGTATAATCATGAAATTCAAATATTGTCTTTTACCTTCATTGAGATCTCATTTAATTTGTTTAGTATCTCCTTTTGTAAGGATCCATTTCAATATGTTTCTGTTTGAAAGCTCTGTTTGCCATAATTAAGTTTGTTACATAGTCAAAATATGAATATTTTTACCACTCCTTTCTTTGAGTACTTTGATTCTAAATTTAGAATAATTTTGAACAAAATGGAAGGAGAATTTGAAGTGAACACCGATGCTTTTTCAGTGAATTTGCACCTTCCAATAGTCGGGTGGTTAGTGACACATCTATAGCCCCTGTAATTGGTGGTAAATATCCACAAACTTTTTGCTTGAGTTACTTAATCAAGCTTCTCATCAACTCTTTTAAAGATGTAAATTCAGTACCTAACATTTCATTAAACATTCATTTCTTTTTTTGTTATTTTTGCCGAAAGGATTTATTCCAAAATGAAAAAGGTTTTACAAACCACACAGTATAACTGTAGACTTAAATCATACAATGAGTAACAAAAACACTACAGACTGCTATTGATAGAACAGGACTGCTCATCATCTATTTTCCTTACACATTTCTCATCTAACAAGCAGTGTTTCCCACATTTCCTACAAATTCCAAATACTGATGTCTTGGAAGCTTTATGCATCTGGCACAGAAGGAGTTAGCTGTTTTTAGTACCTGAGATCTGAGACCTTCTTGTTTTATCAGTAAGCACAGTGCATGCCACCTTTGAGAGGAAGTTGGAGCCATTAATAGAATAGAGTGGGAACAGAGAGACAGGCTGGTCATTGTCTTTCAGATTTAACCATGTGTTAAAGTGAAAAATCTCTTCATTGCATGCAAGTCTCACAAACCTAGATCTGACTATGGCAGAAGCAATAATCTATCAAACCCAACCCATCTCATCTTAGTAAAGTGAATAATAACAACATCTCCTTAAAAACGAAAAAATTTAGATAGATGCTAAAATGGAATAAATGACGGACTGACAAACATAAGCCAACACTAACTTAGGCAAACTAGGACATCTGGTCACCCTCCTTATGACCTGTTCGTACTTTCAGCCCTAATGAAATAAAGACTTTTTTTTTACCCAATTTTTCTAATTCACTAATATGGTGCAGGAGTCATGTTAATAAAGTTTTATCTTTAAAACTAGTGATGAATCTGTCAAACTCAATGAATCAAGCTCTCATTTTGTTTTATTTTGTTTATAGAATGAAAAGGAATTTAATGAATTGTTTTTAGAATGAAAATGAGTTTAATGACAGATGTAAGTTAACATCCAATGGCTTGGGTTTAAAATGTGAAAGCAATCAAATTGTTATCCCCTGGGTAACAATGTAAGTGAAGCATTTAGAGAAATTAGAATGGAACTCATTGAAGAGAAAACTCATGTTTTAATATGAGAGAGTTGAGATATCATGCACTCATTCTGTCTTGGACTGAAGACCCAATGGATAATACCAGTGGGAACAGCTCTTCAAGGTTCTATAAGTTGTTGAATTAAGGTGAGTGGCACAGGGTCATCAACATAAAAATTCAGACTTGAATAAGGCATCCACTAAGGACATAACTAAGGGAATTATACTATAGAGTAGTTGGTGGAGTGTTACATTAAAAAAGGCTAAAAAGTTGTTGTTCAATTATCTCCCCTCTGTCACTTACTACAATCCTTTAACACTGCAAAGCCACATTGTCTTATCTGTAAAACAGTATGCTACTTCTTTGGAGAAGAGTATGTTGTGGGAGTAAATAACACAATGACATGTAGTTGGCCCTTAAAAATATTTGTTGAATTTTGAATGTTGAAAATTTAGATGAAAGAAAGATTTAGAGATGAACAAAATAAACACATGTGATAAAATGTTTTTAGTAGCATATATGAGTATCAAATATAATTTTAAGACAGTAATTGTTAATGATATGTTCGCTTATATACTTGAAAATATCCTAGTCAATTTATTTTGTCTGAACTGAGAGTACAAAGTTAATTAAACAGCCCAACTTTAAGGGTAGAATTTCACGGAAGAAGGTTCACTATCCAAGTAATGATTTGAGGAACTTCATGTCTCAAATTTTTATTTTATTTTTTAAACTTATTGGCCCAAACTACCATTACTATAAACTGACATTAGTAGATATTGTAGGATTAAACCAAACCTGTAACAAAAATTAGTTGATAAAGATAAAGCTGAACTAACATTACCTTAAAATTATAAAAGACATAGGTAAAATTGAAAACCATAATAAGCTAAAAATCTCACTGAGTGTACCCTAAAAATAAAGCATACTTCCTGGGGAAAAAAAAAGCAATCCTAACTGTCTGTGTAGTAAAAGCTTTGCAACTTTCCTTGGGTGCCATATTGTTTAGGATTTCAGTAGATTCTAAAGACATGCCTTCTTTTTTTTCAGAATACAAAATTTTAGTAAACCTTATTTATTTGATTATTATCATTTATTCTTTACCATCTTTAAAAATTAATATTTAAAAATAAAAATCTATATGTTTTTTGTGCTTACTAGTTAATCTGAATATATTTTTGAACCACATTTAGTAACTTCTCAAGATTATTTTATCTCAACATGTTCATTTGGGCTTTATCTTATTTTCTACTTTTATTTTCTTCTTCACTCTTATTGCTTCACCCAATTTTTTTTTGGGGGGGTGGTTGTTTTTATTCTTATATGGAAAACCATTTTATTTTTAATCAGTTATTTATATCTCTGAAAGCTGCTTCATATTAGTTTCCAGACTGATGTAGGGAATAACTAGATTAAATAACTTTTTTAGAAAAACGAAGAAATAAGGTCTACTAATTCATTGAAGTTGATATATATTCTTCAGTTCCACCATAAAAATTTATACCAAGGTATTCATGGCATATGCGAGTTTATAACAAAACAATTTACAAGGAGATCCTACTCTGAACTCCTTCATTATTAACTGTGGCACTACATCATGAAATCAGTCGAATAAAAGCTCATCGGCCCAGGCAGGACTATAGTTTTAAACTGAAACAGTATTATTGCATTACATACTACTTTGCTTTATTACCAAATCTGTCATTTGTCAATAAGATTCTCAGTGATTTACATATTTTACTGAATATAGTTCTTGTTTATGAGGATTAGAGGTAGTTGCCTATCATTAGAAACTTTAGGTATCCATTGCTAAGACATTTTAAAAAATATATTTCTTTATGTACATTTTTAAATTTTATGTAAGTACATAAATACATAATATATATACACAAATTATTCCCAGCAACTAGTGACTTGAGCACATTTCTGCTGCATGAATTACATGAATAATAATTTTTATCCAGCAACTATAAGAACTTTTAACATTACAAGCTGAGAATACATATTTATACATTTGAGAGAGTATTCTTTTGTTAGATGATTGAAAAATTTGCCTCTTAAGAGTTGATGTCCTTTGTTTCTCATCATAATTTATGAAACATTAATAAACTGCTCCAAAAATAAAGGTTTGTTTGTGCTCTGATGCACTTATTGTTCTAAAAGCATCCTGTCAGACAAAAAGAGTTAAGCTCAGTTTAACACATAACATGATATATTTCAGCCTGATTAGTGACATTAACTACCAGGCTTCATGTATTAGTAGAATGACACACTACAATGAATACAAGAACGTGCAGTGTGATAAAAGTTAAATATTTGAGAAGGATAAAAACAGCTTTCAAAATGTCAAGCTATCCTTTCCTACTGCATATTTCGTATTGTATAATTTTCTTCCATAAACTTGAGTCTGCTAATAGGCAGATGGTGGTCAGCCAGCCAGTTTTCATTATCTATTCACCTGCCACCAGCCATTGCTCAGAGGTTCTGGTTACTTTGTGGCTGGTCTAGGTAGTGACCTTGCTTTGGATGTCTCTTCCCATCTCTTTTCCTTCCATATGTTCTGAGACCCGTCTCATTTCTATAGGCCCCTATTCTCACCGAGACTGCTAATTCATCTCAAAAGCTATGGCATACTTAATGGAATTCTGCTTTCTTAGAGCTACCCTAAAAATCAAATATCGTATATTTCCCCATGAAGAACACATTGAGAATGTCAGTGGGTAGTGGGAACTGGCACTGGTTGTTATTGTTGTTTGGGAAAGTCTGTGTTGGGGGATTACTATCACAATAATTGTGCTCATGCAAGATATATCTTTATTTCTATAAGATTAAAATAAAGCATAACTCAAAATCGCAATGGTATGTAAATCTTATTTGTCTTTTATTATAGAAATTCAAATTTCCTCACTTTCTTTACTGGCCACAGGAAAAGGCTTAAATCTTTTCTTATGGCACGGTGGAGCCCTGTTACTTCCCCAGCTTTGTTTTGTTTCCTAGCCAAGCCTCTCCCCACCGCCGCTCTCTTTTTTTTTTTTTAATTCATTTTTATTGTTAGACTTATTGGGGTGGCACCGCCGCTCTCTTACACTGCCACGTCGGTCCTGGCACCCACAGATCTGCTCTACTTGCTTAGAGCACACAGTTGCACCTTTACCCCCCAATACCTCTTGTTCCGAGCTGCTTAAGAACCACCTCCTTGGAGAAACTATTTGCTGTGATTACCTATGTTTCCCCCTATATTTTGTCTATACGTGCTTCCATTATAAAGTTTAGCAATAGATTGCCCCATTCATTTACTTATTATTAATAATTTTCTTGCACTGGATGTTACGTGCTGTCAAGAAGGAATGGTTAGTTGTTCATTCTGAATCCCTATGATTTATCTCTGTGTCTGGCACATGGTGAATACACAGTGTTCTTTTGACTGGAGGAGAATAAAAAACTTTTATGTTTGGAATTACTGCAGTAGTCCTTGATCCAGCCTAATACCTTTGCTGCATGGAAGTTAAACACTTTGACCCATATAACCCTATTCAAATGCCTTTAGTAACTCCAGAAGCTATGTTTTTAACTATTACACCACATTTCCTCTAGGAACATGGTAATGTCCCAGGAAAAACTGCAAGTTTGACTGCCAAATGGCTGGACAGACACATGCTGTAGCTTTAGAGGAAGGAGTAATGCCTCCATACCAGATCAGCTCGGGAAAACTTTATGGGAGAAGTGAAAATTAATTGGAATTGACCTTTCAGGACTTACTGAATTTAGCAAATCAGAGTGGAAGAAGACCTCACAGTAAAGAAAGTAAAATCAGAGAAAACAAAAATAAGTAAGTATAAAGTGTGTTGTTTTGAAATATCAGAAGGTACGTAGGGCAAGATGTGGGTAGAGAATTAAATTCTAAAGTTAGAAGTTCAAAATATTTCTAATTGATCATAGAAGTCATTGGGAGAAAAGGCCAAAGAAAAATTAATGAAGCATTGTTTCAGAATAATAATCTGTCAGTAGCTTATAAAGTAAAATCAGGAAGAAGGATACTGGAAGCAGGAAGCTCATTAAAACACTATTTTATAGGTTTGGACAGAAGTGATAAGATCCCTGTTTTACTTATAACTCCTTTCCTGGAAGAGCATTGTTGAATTTGAAGTTGGAACATCTGGGTTTAAGCTGTATGTCCCCTAATCATTAGCTATGTTCAAGTCACCAGAGGCTAAAAGTATAGTATTTCCTATTTGGCACACTGAGATTGTTAAAGAATCATTTTTTTAAAAGACAAAATGTCTCATACAAATTTGTGGTACACATGTGTCAAAGATTACACTTAACTTATTAATTAATGAAATACCCAGATGTTACAACTAGCTCAACAGAGAATCTAAAGAACCGTATACATAGGTCACACAAAGAAATGCTTAAATGAACTTACAAAAGAACTAAAAGCTGGTTTTCTTCCACAGTGGGGAATGGAAGTCAATTTAACCTCACCAAACAAAATATATTTGTGCATGTGCAGATAAGAATAATTTCCTTGATATTAGTTATCTACAGAGTTGTAGATAGTTCAAAGACAATTAAAGATACAAAAACCTTTATATAATCAGATCACTAAGGAGAGTGTGTAGCTAATGAATGCTTAGTTTTCCACTGAAGGCATTCAGTAATTTTTTTCTCTATTTCAATGTCTTTCATTGGGCAAAACTATCCATTTCATGACATTGCTGTGAGAATATCAGTGATACTTGACCAGAACAGAGATTCAAAATTCCTAACACATGGATTTAGGTAGTACTTTCCCTCTCCTCACCCCTTGAATAGTACCTAATATTTTTTTCAACATACTTGTGAACTCTAAGATTCAGAAAAGACGTAGAGTTATCTTGCATGAGGCTTGGAGATATGCAAGTATTCTTGGCTACTTCTGGGTAGTGGAAGAATATAATAGCAAAATAAAGAGCAGACTAAGATCTCTTAGGGACAATCTGACACGAGAAAAGAAATGTCACTGTGGCCCAATAAGCCAAACTTGACAAAAAGGTCTTTAGCTTTGAGTCAGAGCACTTTTTTTACAAGAAAAGTAAACTAACTTGAACTACCTTAATTTTTTTAAAAAAGAAAAAAGACAAAAACACCCAGAGATTTGATAGAAAGATACCAGGCTTAGAGAATCTGCAAGAGGGCTAGAGTAAGATGCTACCTGAAAGAAAGAAACAAAAACATAAACAAAAAACAGGACACAGGGATGATCTGAGCAGGAGGACTAAGAAGCAGATAAGTCCATTTATAAGACTGTGATGTTTCTGCAAGTTACAACCATGGCTAGAAGCTACTGCCATCAGTGCTAACCCTTGCTAATGTCATGGCTCCCAAGTGACCCTTTTTTCCTGGGTCACTTGCTTCAGAATCAAATTCTCAGGCTGCAACATCTGATTGGCCATGCTTGGGTCATATGCTATCCCCGGCTCTTGTTGAATTATCAAGTAGAGGAAATAACTTCCCCGTTCACTTTTGTAGGGAGACATAAAACACCACAGCATACCAATCCAATATACAGTGGTAAATTCTGCCAAAATATAAAAATAGGTAATAGATGCTCCAAGTCAAACAACAGAGCAAGTGTCTTGGATTGTCTGGGTGTTGAGACCAAAGAGAGGTTCTCTGTGGGGTATGGAGAAGCCATGGCATGGGAATCCATCTGATCCATCCCCAGGGGTGTCCAACCTTTTGGCTTCCTGGGATCACACTAGAAGAAGAATTGCCTAGGGCCACACATAAAATACACGAACACTAATGATAGCTGATGAGCTAAAAGAAAAGAAAGGTCCATATGTAATTTTTGTAATGTTTTAAGAGAGTTTACGAATTTGTGTTGGGCTGCATTCAAAGAGGTTCTGAGACACACGTAGCCCATGGGCATTGGGATGGACAAGCTTAACTACACTGTCAAGCATGGAAGTACCCTGAGGAAGAAGAGAACTCTGGGAATCGAAAGGGGAAACCCTTACAATGCCACAGCCAAGCAGCTTTGCTCCGAGATGCCTTCTGAGAAGGTGGAATAGAAAAAGAAAAAAAAAAAAGGTGGAATAGAACAGGGAAACATTTTACAAGCAGGAAGAATAACAAACACACTGGAGTCTCGGAACTGCAGGAGGCTGGGCAGTAGCCTGTGATGGGATACAAGGGTAAGTGATGACCGTAGAGGAAAGGCAGGGGGGTACTCCCCGGGAGCCCCAAGTTGGCAAAAGAGGATTTACATGTTCCCATAGTCATAACTGGTGAGGCTCAGGGAAACGTTTGATTAGAGGAGTTACTGGTATTTTCCACTAATGCTTATCATGTCTTATTAATCATTTTTACTATTTCAGTTATGACAAACTTTCTCATAATGTTTTTAACTTCTACTTCTTTTTACCTAACTTTTAAAAATAAGTGGACACTTCCACCTCTTAACAAAACATTCCCTGAGCTAAACCAGTCTACATTGTTTTCTCCATTACATAAATTGTCAAAGCTCTTACCACACAATTTAGTACTTAAAATCAAACACTCTGATCTTCCTTAATTGTTTTTGACCCATAAGATTTGTCTCTCGAATCAAATTTGGAAGCCTTATAAAGAAACTGTCCTGTAAGACTTTGAAATTCCCTAACCTGATAATAGGTACTTAATAAATACTACTTTTATTAGGGGTTTAATTATGATGGAGCATAAAAAAATAGAAGTAGATAGTATGGGTTAAGCCTGTCACACAGTGATTATGGAATAGCTTATTCAACTATTGATCTTTACTTCCACATCAATAAAAAATAAACAATAAAGATGATGAAGATAAAACTAGTATCACAACATTTACTTCAAAATGTTATCATGAGCTAATAAAAATATAGTAAAATGCTTTCAAATGTTAAACCACTGCATTATAAAAATACTACTTTTGAATGCATACCTACTATTAGCATTAAACAAAAGCAATTTCCTTAGGTGACTTTCAAATGCTATAATAGCAGGTTATAGATGGAAGACAATTTTGGAAATGGAATCCATTCTAGCAGGCTTCAATATATAACATACAGATGGTTATTATTTTGTTTAAAACCCACTCTACTGTCTTTTTTCTGTCCCAATATGGGATACGTAGGCACGGCTCTGCACCTTATTTAAACTGCTTCATAGTCCCTGAACACCACCTCCCTTCACAATAACAGTAACTTATATTAATACATCACTTTACAGTTTATGGAATGCTTTCACACATACTGTCTCATTTGATCTTTGCAAACATACAAACAAAAACTACAAGAGAGAAGTGTTAATGCTAAGTCCCCCCAAATGTTTTCAGCTTCAAAGTTAAAGCAACATTTCTTCAGTGAAACAGCTCTTTCTTTGAGGAGTCTTTTTGCAATAATAGCTTAATCACCTTCAGTTTAATACTCAGTCCTTAAGACAACAACCTGAAAGCTTTTAGGGCTAATTTTACAACTTTAAAAAATCTCTACCTAATTTAAATTTAATCAGTTTTGTGCTTACCTTTGTTTTCTATGGCACCTTATATTTATACAGCACTTTTCAACATTTTCATACCTACCATTATTATTTGAATTTATATTCACACAAAGGTGAAGGTAGGATGTCAAATTTAGGAGTTATTTATTCATCTTTGTATCTCTTGGAACTAACATAATGCCTAGTACCTAGAAGATATTGAATAAATGTTCGTGAAATTAAATGTGAAGAAAGAGGATGAAGAAAAATGTGGAGGGAAGATAAAGAATGATATGACTGGAAAGTAAGGAAAGATTAGTGTCCATAGAGATACAAAAGATCGTCCCTATTTTTCTATGTGCAGAAACTTTGCTAAATTACATTAACATTCAATTCTCACGCATATGCTTTTGTTGAGCATGAAATTACAGGTTTTGCAAAGAGATGACTTATTAAATATTGGAATTAAAAGATGTTCTCTTTACTATTTTAAAAAATGGCATATGTTTAAGAATCTAAAACTTTCAGTCAAATAGGTAATGAAAATAATCCTTGCATGAGAATGTTTCATTAACTCTCTAAATGAATCTTTCTAAAATATGATGAGGAAATCTTACATCTTTTATGACAATCAGTGTCAATCTTGCACTTAGAACAGTAAAAGAAAGTGAAGAATAAGCTTCTAATAATATATGATTGGCTCAAAGTTCCAGCAGGTTCACAGACCATTTCTAAATATACCTGCTACAAGTATTTCAAACTGAGAACAAAGTAAGTAGTCTTGTCTTTTATTGGAGTCAGACTGAATGAAAATAAATATAAAGAATCAAATTCAACCACAAACTCAAGCCAACTCCATAAAAAGCTGAAAAAGAATGACTTGGGAAAATATAATCAATTAAAGCAAATTCATCATTTGTTTAACTAGAGACATTTTATGTTAATAATAAAATAAATGTGATCTTCTTAAATCAATATGGAAGAGAGCTAACAGAACAAATGTCTTCACTCTTCAAATCCCTTTGAAAGGACAAGTGAAAAAATAAAAGTAAATAACAAAGAGCACTGGAAATATGGGACAATTATTAATTTCCTTGAAGATATAAAGCAGATGGGAACAAACTGACATAAAAATCCAACCAGTTATAATTATCTCAACTAGAGAAGAGCTTAATCAACACTAACATAAAGGCATTCTTTGAAAAACAATTGGATCATAGGCAGTCAAGAGAAAATTACAGTGTATAGGACACCAATGAGAACAGCTGACTCTTAAGGTTGGTAACTATTACTTTTGCTATCTGAAAAAAACAAAAACAAACATGAATATATTCTATACAACTGGAAATTCTAATATGGGATATTCCAACAATGGGCACATGTTCTGGAAATGTGAGATAAAATCCTAGGCAAACATTTCCTAGGACATTCAAGGAAAGCTTAAGTTTTCTCCTCTGAACAAATAATCAGAGGCAAAATTCTTGTCTTTAAGATTGTATTTACTGCCAAACAAAAAGCAATTATCATCCAGTCTGTGGAAATACACTAAAACTATTGAGACTATACAATCTGAGACCTGTGGAGAAAAACCAATAATTGAAAAGAGGCAACAACTTACTATCCCAAAGGGAAATTTTTGTTAAACCAACTTAACAAAACAGGAAAGATTGAAAAGTAGAACCAATGCCCTCAGAACTAATATCCAAGATAACAGCGAGAAAAAACAAACAAATTTTTACAAGTTACACAATGCACATAAATAGCTTATTATAAAAAGACTTAAATACCAAAATTAAAACTAAAACTGAATCAATAGGGGGCTAAATAGCAGAGTCGACCCTGATAAAAATTGGGGACACAGAAGACTGAGAGTGAGGTCCTCTCTGCTGAATACAGTGCAGGACAAAGAGTTGAATGGTATGAGAGAAAAATTACAAGACACAGTGCTTAGCTATAGAATCTTAACATGATAACACTTTTTGTTCATAATATTAAACATTTAGAAGGCTATTAAAATACAACCGTGGCAAGCTTATGGGGAAATAGATATTCTTACACTATTTCCACGAGACTGTAATTAGTTGAGTAGGAAAATCGTAGAGGGTATTAAAATATTAATTGTGAATATATTCTGACTCAGCAATTCTACTTCTAGGACTCTGTCTTATAGAAGTGCACAAGTATAGCAGAACATATACACCTAGTTTTATTACAGTATTTTTGAATAGTTAAAATTGAAACAACCTGAATGTCAACAAGAAAAGCAAAATTTGATGAAAGATATATCTATTCTATGGAATATATTATAATATAGTAATACTATGGAATAAACTGTGGTACTTCATTATATAAATTATCCAGGTTGTGAAATATTATGCAAGTGTTAAAAATTAAGCAGACATATATAATATTAGTATAAAAGATCTCCAAAAGATATAAAGTGGGAAAAACTTTGCAAAAATATTAAAATATGAACCCATTTATATTATGCAAATACATTAAAAAGGTGGGTAAGGAGGCATACTAAAACCTTTCATGAGGAGAATATGATTACCAGGGAAGTGTGTGTGTGTGTGTGTGTCAACATTTCAGTCTATACATCCATTTATATATTATCTGAATTGTATGTTCATGTTTTAATTTTGTAATTAAAAATATTTTTCAATGGACAGTTTATTACTATTCTTTTAAAAGATAAAAGTTTCTTTGCAAGTTTTAAGGTATGATCATGGCAATTCCACAAAATAATCTAATCTACAGGTTGATGAAAATTAAGGACAATGAAAGTATTGACAACCACTTAATAATGAATATCAAAAGCATTATTTTATATATATATCATGTGTATATTTCTTTTCTTAAACATAAAATTCACTCAATATATTTGATAGAAACTATCATACAAACGTGTAGAAGTCACTCCGACCTTCAAGAAGCTTGTGTTTTAAAGATTTGAAGTGGAGGGTTGAAAGAAAAGGTTGTCAATGAGTATCTGTGTGTGCTCTGTCCTAAATGTTACCATCCATGATACAGGTATTGTGAAAGACAAACCATATTGTCATTGCCATGTGCTGCTTTAAGAAATTAGCTAATATCCAATGGTATCCTATTTTCTTCCACATTAAAGTCATTAGGTTTTTTTGTCCATGCAGCTAATATTTATTCGGCTATAAATAAATTGGGCACATTTTATCCCTGAAAAAGCTATTCCAGGGAAAAAAATTCTTCAGAGAAGCCAGGTTTATGTATTCTATTTCTTTTATCTCATTAAAGGTCAAATTGATTTTACTTGGGTTGTTTATTCTTTTTAAAATACTTCTGCTGGGGCAAAAAAAAAATCCATGATCTACTGGAAACAAGTGGCCTCAGCTAGTCAGGAGTGGGACTAGAATCAGTGAAGCATCCATCTAACTTCTGGTCTTGGAAAGATAAGGGAAAGATGAGCACCTGCCTGAAAGGGTGGGGGGAGGGCGAGGGGAGAGAGAAAGAGAGAGAGACAGAGAAACTCATAACCATGGAGCTTCTAACTGGTTGTAGTGCCAGAGCCTAAAAGGAATTAGAGTGAATGATGAGGGCATACAAACAGCACCTTGCAGACCTGAGACGGTCCATGGTGAGGGACATGGGATTTCCTCTGAGGGAAGTACATTTGTTACCGGTGGACACAATAAAAGTGCAGTGAATAAATGATTTTTCTCTTAGAACTTCTGTAGGTGAAAATGGAGGAAAACATTTACTAGTTTCTTGAATCAATGAAAAACCTGTGAACACCAGTTTTAAATATTCACTTCATTATAGGGCTTCACAGAAATATTGATTCTGATGCCCAAAGTTAAGTTTTTCTATTCAAGGCAAGCAAAGGTGTTTTCTTTCCCTTAACTGGGCCATCTCTGCTGGCTGTAGATCAATTTTGCCAAAAACCAATTAATGAAATAATCAGCAACATTTATCAAATGTATCAATTCTTGTAAGTAATATGTTAATGATTTTAAAATTATGGCCAATAACTATGTAGTCTTGGTATGAATCTGTTATGAGTACAGCAGCCTTAATTTTGTATTTCTATCAATTAAAATATAAAATTTGGTTAGTTCTTTTCACAATCTTTGCAATTTAACTTTTTATACTTTAGGACTCTAAGTTTACTGTTATTTCACCAAATGTCTTAGCAGTCATAATTTTGTAATTACTAGCAAAATCATTAACATTTCAAATCAATACACTTGCTTTGGAACATTTACAGGTAAAGTTTTATTTATGGTCATTCTAAATCAAATTTGAGATGGTAATCTCACTCTAAATTTTGGTGACTGAGTTTGAATTATAAATTTCTGAATATTAAATATATTTATAAGAAGACTAAGTTATCCTTTGACATTTTAAAATATTACCTTGCAACAAAATAATTTTTTAAAATTTTGCTGTGAAGACAAAAGAGCCAATAAGCTAAAATTTACAGAAATATTTAAAAACTATTAATGTAGTCCTACACTATGAATTGCTATAAAGTTTATAATTTTATAAATAATTCAATAACAAGCTAAATCAATGTTACATAAGAATTAAAAGGATCATTTAAAAGACATAAAAAGTGACTTTAAAAAGAATTTAAAAGTGATTACTTATAGACCTAGGACTCAAGGAAGACTTCATGAACCTGACCTCAAAGGCAAGGGAAGTAAAAGCAAAAATAAATGAATGGGATTATATCAAACTACAAAGCTTCTGCACAGCAAAAGAAACCATCAACAAGGCAAAGAGACAGCCAACTGAATGGGAGAAAATATTTGCAAATAACGCATCAGATAAGGGTCTAATATCTAAAATATATAAAGAACTAATAAGACTTAACAACAAAAAAACAAACAACCCAATTGAAAAGTGGGCAGAAGAACTAAACAGACACTTCTCCCATGA
>PVJL010014044.1:0-29658 GCA_004026885.1 Lyroderma lyra | reverse complement strand
ACACGCACACACACACGCGCACACACACACAGGGCTCGAGACCTGGAGGCACAGGTGGAAAATGGGAAGTGGTCGAAGCTGTGCTGGTGGCAGTCAGGACCGGTTCACAGGCTTCCCAGCCAGTAAGTACTTACGACACGTTTCATCACCGAGAACTACCGGTCGTCCAGGCCCGGGGAGGTATCAGCCTTTTCTTCACGTTTCCCAAACCTGCTGGACCAGGAAAGCATCTCGAAAAGACACAACCCTGAACCCCAGCCCAGATCTCCGGGCCCAGATCCCGAGGGACCAGGAACCCCTGTGTCCCCCAGTTCCCAGCCGGCCCTGCACAGAACGGTCCGACAAAGCGTCGTTGGCAGCGTTCCCGGCCCAAACTCACGCGCGTCGTCTTGACGTGTGGCACATCCACGCACCACCTGCCCTGCGAGTTACCTAACGTGTGTGTTAACTGGCTTGCACCTCTGCATAAATGAAATTTGGTCTTTTTAAAATTACTTCACTACCATGAAATCGTAGCTTTGATGTGTGCTATATCTCTTCCAATACACAATACAATAAATCTCTCCCGTTAAGTAGTGGTTTTCAATGCTTTTTCCCCTGCGACAATGATCAGTTTGTATCCCAGGGGGTCTCCCATCCTGCCTTCCCTCCCACAGATGACGTCGCCTCAGCGAAACTGAAGAGGAGCATTTTGTGATCAGGAGTACGGTGCTCGGAGTCTGACCCGGCATCTGTAGGTGGGACGTTCCAGACTGGAAGCAGGCGAAAACCAGTGGCCACTCCTCCTAAAGACATTGCTGAGTGGCCTGGCCTCGGGTAACTGGCTTAATTCTACAGAAATTGGAGTCTCCATGCTGTGCCCCCTGCACTTCCTTTCATCAATAATCAACGACATCACGGGGTGGGGCCCGGGTACCCAGTGATTCTGGTCTGAAACCTGTGGGAAAACCATCATGCCATTTGCCTTTAAAAGACACTTCTCCCCAGTTAGGAACCCCCCATCCCCTCCTATCCCCATGGCACCCGCCTGTATTCATGCCAGACAGAGGTTGAAAAACCCCCTCGGTGTTCAAAGTGCTCTCCCAGGCACGGGGCGGAGTGCCAGGTGGTGTGGGTGCTGCTTGTTATTTTGCTGCATCAAACAAGACCCACTGCTTTCTTCTAACAGGTTCTTACAATGAAGTCAAACACATAACCTAGAATAAAACTGAGCTGCTCAGGTTAAAACAGATGTGGGGACCCCTCGCCCCAACCACTTCGCCACCTCTTCCTAATCCTCCGTGAGGCACCTCTGAGGACACCATTGATCACTTTAAAGAAGGGGACACTGAGTCTCAGAGCACAGACATGGCTTGCTCCAGCACACACAGCCCACGAGTGGCAGAGCCAATGCAACGAGGGTGCCCTCACCCTGTCCCCTCCGTCCTAGAGGTCCCCTCACTGCTGCGTGCTTCTCACTGCTGTTTGGAGTGCTTAACTCTATCCTTGAGTTAGCACCTTTGTTTCTACAAAAAGAAAAAAAAAAGGTAAACAGAACCAAAAGGCTAAACTGTCCACCATCTGTGCACGTGTGCACAGTCCTGGTACCTCAGCCACAGGGTGTCACCAAGCCAGTTCACAGCTACATGGAACCTCTGAGCGCCTCTACACCCCCCTGCAGCTTTCATTTCAAGTCAGGAAGGCGACGCCAACACCAGGGCTGCTCAGCGTGCAGCCTGAGGACCCTGTGGGCCCTTCCAGATCCCCTTAAGAATTCTTGAATGTTGAAGACACCTGGGGGCAAGATGCTCTATGAGCAATAAAGGGTGGGAGTTTCTAGAAAGCACCGGTTACTTATTGGATGGACAAGCTCGAAGCAGCACATGAGGCTCTTGGGCCGTCCTCGGAGACACTCACCGGCCCCGCAGGTACAGCCGTGCCTGGTGCCTGTCGTTAACTGGGCCCGGGAGGCGCGGCGAGGACCAGACAGACGCCGAGGCCCGGGACAAGCCTGTCACGTTTCAAAGCAAACTGTACACTGCCCCCCTCCACATTCCAAAGCTGTGGTCCCCTCCTCTCCCCCAGGAACAGGGAGGTCACGCAGGGCAGGGGACAACACGCAGGTACCCACGCAGAGGACAGGGCAGCGGCCATGGGCACCACCATGGTAATCCTGGGATGACACTACTCTGTGTCCCAGCCCCCAGGCCCTGCCAGCCCATCCAAGTGCCCTTCTGGCAGACTAGAAGGCCTCATGCTTCCTTTAGTCCTGGCCCAATTCAACTGACCTCACCGAGTGCAGGAAGCACGTTGCCTACCTGCTGTGCGTCACTTGAGGGTCACGTCCGTACGAGCCGTAACTCCCACAAGCGGCAAACGATGTATATTACCTGGGCCGTCAGGTAAGAGAAATGAGAGGAAGTGACCGTAGGGTGTCCACGAGCCCTTCTTTTTCTGCAGGCGAAAGAGCTTTTGTCAGTGCAAGGTCATTGCCCTCTTACTAGCAATCACGTGCTCAGCAGCGGGGTCACAGAACTTACTCCAGCCACTGTGCTCAGTAACGAGCCCCTAAGTAACGAGCCCCTAAGTAGCGAGCCCCTAAGTAGCGAGCCCCTAAGTAGCGAGCCCCTAAGTAGCGAGCCCCTAAGTAACGAGCCCCTAAGTAGCGAGCCCCTAAGTAGCGAGCCCCTAAGTAACGAGCCCCTAAGTAACGAGCCCCTAAGTAGTGAGCCCCTAAGTAACGAGGCCGCTCACGTTACGGCCAACACCGAGCGTGGCTAGCCACTGACCCCCGAGGCGGTAGAACCGAGCACGGGCACCGTAATGCATCTGAGGAGCCTTATAAAAGTGACAAGAAGAAGACACATTTCTTCCCTCTTCAGGACCAATGTCAAAGGCTGAGCCACAGCCATGCGGTAGACGCTCCGTTAACCGGCAAAACCGTCCTGCCGGTTTTGAGATGTTGCCGGCGGCTGGAGTCCTGGTTCGCGGAGAGTCTGCCTACACGTCTGGGGCACCTCCCCGTCCCCACGGTGCCAGCTGAGGGGCTGCTGCGTTTCGCCCACACAGAAGGCGCCCACGGGCGCCGGCAGACACACGGGTGAGGGGCAGGAAGCTTTCCGACAAGAAGCTGCAGGGAAAATGCTTTCCGCCTTTGGGTGCCGCCTGGCGGAACCGACCCGACTGGACCGTGTTCTGTGTGACTGGGCTGGGTTCGATGTGCGTTCTTGGAAGTCCTATCTTTCAAAAGAATAATAATTCTTTTAAAAAACATTAAAAATAAGAGGTGCAGCAGGAGTTCTGTACTCAATTCGCACCTGGTGTCTGCAGGAGGGGCGGGGGGCGCGGGGGGCACAGGTCTTTGACTTCCGGCGGCCTCTGCCCCTCCACCCGCCGTTACCCCTGCGAAGCCGAGCTGCCCGGGGATCCCCGGTCCCGGAAGGCTCAGGACAAGCCGTGGGAAAACAGACAGAAGCCTCACAAGACATGAGGTACAGAAGCCCTAGCAGCCTCACGGGCTGCCCGGTGGCCGAACCCTGAAATGCCACTGCTATCGTGGGACCCCGGCAGCCCCCTTCCTTCCCCATGAACCTGTAAGCCTTTCGAGCCAAGGTCATGCTCTCAGCTGCCGTCTACACCTTCGTGCAGAAACTGCAGTGCGTCCCACCTGCGGCCCAAGGCCCACGCGCGGCCCAGGACGGCCTTGACCGCGGCCCCACACAAGTTCGTAAACTTCCTTAACACGTGACGATAACTGTGCACGGAGCTTTTTTCTTTTAGCTCATCAGTGTGGCCCCAGACACTTCTTCTTCCGATGTGGCTCAGGGAAGCCAGACGGTCGGACACCGCCGCTTAGGCTGTCATTTGTACCTTAGTGACATTCCAGCGTGGTCAGGGCCAGGCGGACTGAGGAGGACATGGAAGCAAACAGCACTGCTCAGCGCCGGCAGAAGGACGTCGTGCAACACGGGCTCCATGTGACCAAGACGTCCCATGTTTCAAGGGAAGCCCGAAATCCAGATTGTTGTGTGAAATCTCCCAAATTTTTTTCACGTTGGCAACTAACTCGGATTTGTGACGAGTGGCACAGACCAACCCCAACCCACGTGCAGGCCACCAGTGAAACACGCCCCCGAGCCTGCTCCACTGCGGTGTGTGAGAGAAGCGGGGAGCCGGCACCTCGCTGTGGCAGAGGCCGGGGAGGCCCAAGGTCTGGCTGCGAGGTCAGCGGCTGTGCCTCAGACGGGCTGTGCTGCGGCCCGCTTGGGGACCGACCTGCAGAAGGCCGTGGCCCCCACGGGAGTCCCCCGAAGGGCCTGTGAGCGGCGGCTTGGCCCACACGCCCCTGCTTCTGCTCTGCCCCCCAGGCCGGCCCACGGTCGCGTGTCCCTGGGCACGTGGGAAAATCCGAGCCATCGAAGCTTCTAGTTTCAAATTCCATGGCTGGAGATTTCCGGCACAGCCCTCGGGCATAAATGACAACGGTGCTGGTACAAAAGTAAGCATGATCCAGGCTAGATCATATGCATGGATTTCCTCTGATTTTAAAAGAAATGACATGATCTTGGGCCCCTGCACACACCATGGGCCTCCGGGCCCGGCCTGCTGTGCCGAGAAGGTGACCTTGGCCCAGCTTAGACGCCGGGTGCGCAGCTAGTGGGGCGAGCGACGGTGACCGTGGGCCATCGGCGGTCATATCGGAGGGAGTTCCCCTGTTGTGGACGTGAGCATAGGCTTAAACACAGACGGCGTGAGTTCCATCCCAGCTCGGCCACTCGCAGCTTAAGTGACACTAGGCAAGTCGTGTCCCCTGTGCCGTGCTCTCCCCACCCGTGAAGCAGGAGTAGTAATAGCACCCGCCTGGGGGTCGCTGTAAGGAGTGGAGCTTTAACCCCTGGGGGTGCGGGCCCGTGTCCGACACGAGCCCTCCGTACTGGAAATGTTGTGCACAGTTGGTCTTCTACGGAAACGGAAATAAATACCCACCTACCCCACTGATGGTTCCAAATATATATATATATATACATTTTTAACACTCTCACTCCCCCAGCTAGAAAAATACTTACTATGTCACTGAAAATGTTTTTTCTCTTCATTATGCACAATTACTAAATTTTTATGAAAAAATTTTTTTGATTTTTTTTGGACAATAAATTCATGCATTAAGGGACGAATATACGTAAAAAGCTTTGAAAAGTGTCTGGCAAAAGCATGAAATAAATGTTAGCTGTCCCCATCACTTTTGGTCTATGGTGTCCCCACTGACTAGCTTTACGGGTCTAGATATTGATAAATTTATCGAGTTCACACGTGTTAAAACGCTTGAAGATCCAAACCACCTTAGGTGAAGACGGCAGCACCCTCACCGTAATGTCGTAGCGGTGACTTAACCATACACCATTCAGGAGGTGGGCAAACGACCGCAGGCTCTGCTGCTATCAGCTTATTTCTCCCCTTTGTCTACAAAGATTTGCAAAGCAGAGGCTGGACCTTAAAGCCTTATCCATGGATTGTGTTTTGTACTCCGAAGAGATGTGATCCTTCAATAAAGGGCATGCGTCAAGGGTGTAGTGTAGCTTTCAGAGCACTGGAACATTCCACAGTGATGTAACAGACTCGATGCACCTGAAAATGGGGGAGAACTTTAGAAAACGTCACATCACCGGGAGGTGTCCATCCATCCCTCATGAGCCCAGGACAGGGAGGCTGAGCAAATCCCCTCCTGGTCACACTAGTGACTTAACCTCCCCAGGCCACCCCGCTCATCCTTTTGCAGATATTGTTTATTCCGAATTCTTTTGGACCCGTCTATGTCTCTGATGCTAGAACTGCTGTAGCTAAAGAGAGTTCTGGACTGCTGAGCAGATTTTAAACGTCTTTTGGTGGAAAAAGAAAATAATTGGTGCTCCAAGACCTTGCTGCACGAACGAAGGGAGGTTCTTTAAGTGTTCCTTCACCCCACCTGGTGATCTCACTGGTGAATTTCTCACTGTTTTATAAAGTACAAGGAGGAAATGGAGACTCGCACACGTTACCATGTCCCCAGCCTCTGTAGAGCCCATACGGTTTATAACTACATGTGACGTGTGTGGGCTGACGACACAAAGTGTTTCTGTTTCCAAATGTGCAAAGCTCCTATTAAAAGGAGTCAAAGGAGCCGAACCCGAAGCCACATGACTTGGTGGTTCCTGCAGGTAAGAATGAGGGAGGTCACTTGGAATCGTCAGCCTGTATTCCTTGCTCTCTCTACATCATGTCCCTGTAAGGGACAGGAAAAAAGGACACATCCTCATCTAATCGGGAGGAAACGGGACAAGTGTAACCTCTTACATAAGCCAAGGAAAAATGCATTTTTCAAAACCCATCTTTACTATAGCAGAATAGTCCTCTTTCCCAAGAAATAAATAATAAATAAAATGAGCAAAACCCTCCTGCACACTTGCAAAATGCTTTACAGTCAGGAATTCCTCCCCAGTGCACTGTTAGCTCATTTCATGGTATAGGTGCTAAAGAAAGTTAGAGGCACATGGAATCGTAGGTAATTCAAGTTCCGTTCTCTCGCTGAGTCCAGTGAGCCATGCTGTGCTCCTAATGTTCAAAGAGACGTCCTGATCTTTCGTTGGGCCAAAATAAACCAATTGGTTGCATCTAAAATAGCTGCTTTGTTAAAAATCAGAGTCATTTATAGACTGAACGGTTATTTCCTTAAAGCAGAAGGACAAAACCCATTCCTAAGCTACCTTCACCTATGATGTTCTGCTCTATGGGTCCAAAAGCAATTCCTGAACATAAGCTATGTCAGCATTAAGTGCTTAAAACAAGCTAATATATTGGCTCTTTTTAACTGGACTATTAAGTCCATTATCATTTAATGAAACAATTTTAACTTTAGCCACAAAAACACAATGCCTTTCCGTCAACTCCCTAAAGGCAAAACAACATAAATGTACAAGAAAAACAACTCTGGCACTTCCCCAAGTGTAGATGATTTCCACAGGACAGGTTAAGTCCTGAATTTCTGTTTCAACGCGGCCCACCTTTGATTTTTACTAGAAGATAAACCCAAACTGGCCATTACCCTGCTAACCCCACCAAACCCCCTCAGCAGGACAACACCGGCACTTTTCTTACTACGCTGTAATGTATGTAAAATTAACTAACGTAATTTCCCAAATAGCCGTAGTAATCCATTTCAGAATTGGGCTGTGAAACATTATCTTGAAAAACATAATGTTAAGAGAACACACGAATGGTCACCAGATGGGATGGGGGATGGGGAGCCGGTTTAAAAAAAGGTGCAGGGATTAAGCACAAACTGGTCGTTACAAAATAGTCACAGGATGTCAAGGACAACTTAGGGCACACAGTGAACAACGCTGTAATAACTACATGTGGTGTGAGGTGGGCGCAAGATTTATCAGGGGGATCACTTCCTAAGTTATGTAACGTCTGACCACTACGCTGTACCCCGACACTAATGTAATACTGCACGTCAACTGTAACTGAAAAATAAACCAAAAGCATTTTTTTCAGTCATGTTTATTTTTTCGTTACAGCTGTCTCAAGGTAAAATTATATTCACTTTGGCTTGGGTGATGAAGATCTAGAAGCCAAAGTCCCTTACAGAAATCCAACTGTCACACTGACACAGAGAGCTATCTATGAAACACAAATAAATCAAAATGTTCACTCAGTTGCAGGTCATTCCCTGTCACTTCCAACATACTCATCCACTCGTTTAAACTTATGTTTGTTCTGAACCTTAAGTCTGAATCTTTTTAGAGATATGTATTTTTCTCAAGGCCTACTTTCAAAATTCTACGGTCAAGAGAGTGAACATTGATTCCTTTATTAAACTTCTTTAAAAAAGATAAACTAACATTTTTATTCATGTTTCTAAGTGTGATGCTACCATCCAGAAAATTCTGCCAGTTCAACCATCCTATATCCATTGCTCCCAAATATCCCTTGAAAACTGCTTTCCCTCAATAATTTCTTTTAAAAAGCTACAAACATCCATGACTTACAGTCATGTTTTTAGTAAACTTATTGAATAATATAATGAAAAAATAAGTTTTATATATATATATGTCCGTATATATTTATACACACACACACACACACACACACACACACACACACACACATATATATATATATATATATATATATTTTTTTTTTTAAACAACCAGCCTTGAAAGACCTCAAAGAGCAACTTCGGGGACTTGAACCCCTTTGAGGAACCGGAACATCTAAAGGAGTCACAGGCACTGGCTACTGAGCGCTTGGCGCGGCAGTCGGAGGGCTGTCCGTGTACCAAGCACAGTGGGCAGCGGATGTGCATGGACTTCAAAGCCCACGGCCGGTAATTGCTCAGCGTCAGGAGCCGCGTGCGCGTACCGTGACAGCTGTTGAGCGAGGACGCAGGGGCCTTTCCACGGCTGAACATCAGCCGGTGTCATTGCTTAGCTCGGGTCTCATCGCGCAGAAATGCTTGGGGTCTCAGCTGGGTTCAATGCAAATGCGTCTAGGAGTCCTCCCAGCCGGTGGCTCGGCCCCAGTTTATTTTGAACCCAGAGCCCGCACTTGGCCGCGGGCACCGCCGCGCCGGGGTCGATGTGCTGTCTGCAGGCGCTCAAGCTCCGTGCTTAACGCCGTGTGTAAGGCCCAGCCATTCGGACTGCGAACTCAACCTGGAGGTCTTGCAGCTTCGGTAAGAAAACTGCTGTTGCTTTTCAATCCTCATTCCCTCTCTCCCTCTGCTGCATTCCTGTCTCCCCCCAACCCTCTCAGTGCTTAGTTGACAGACAAGATGACTCCTCTGCCTGGTGCCCAATGGGTGAGAGGTCTTGGAATGTTCTCCACAGCCGGCCAAATACAGTGGGTCCCACAGTTCCTCGGCTTGGCCACACTTGCCCAGAGCACCAGCTTCGGTCTATGGCCTCATCAGGTTCCAGACTATCCAGAAACGTGCTGGGAGTGACCGAGTTCATGCCTGGCCTCCCCGCACACCACCTCCCCGTCGGGGGTCACAACTGCACCCCTCAATGCATCCAGCACCTGTTTTAGATCCCGAACGCCCTTATCGGACAATGTGGGGTGGTCCCTTACTGCAAGGGACGTTCCCTCCAGGAAGGAAGACAAAAAAGAAAGTGGACGGCACCCACCAGAGAGAGGAAAGAATGGAGTTTGAAGGGGGGCAGTATGAGGGCCCGTGTGACAGGGATCGGACAGCTACCGTATTCTGCCGTGTAGGATGAGCACCCACGTTTTGGGCCCAAACTTTCAGGGGGAAAAAATCTTTCCTTTTCACTTTTTAATTCACATTTTTATTGGTTTATACTTAAGTACTTGTTTTATATATTATAAAGGAATTTTAGCATTTATTTTTTAACATATTATGGTACAAAAAATAGTATGTAACAAATAACTACAAAATACAAGAACAGATACAAGATACAAGAAGTTTTATGTATAAAAATTTTTTATATAAAAAAAAGCGATGATCATATTCCAGGGATTATTTTGCATACAGATATCATTATTGAGTTCTAGAGTTACATTTTTAACTCATAAGCATCAGTAAAGAAAATTTAAAAAACATGTATATAGATACAGAATTAGGACTACCCATGTATAATGTGCATCCTTATTTTTTCACTCACAGATTTAGGCAAAAATTATACATGGCAAAATACGGTAATTAGGAAAACATTGAGAGAAAGAAAACTTTTCAAAAAAAAAAATTTGAAGTACCAAATTTCATCACCTCTGTCCTTAAATGTCTGCCTTCAAGTACTCTACATTAGTGAGGTCTTGCTCTTAAACTTGAGAAGTAAAAACATGGCACCTGAACAAAAATCCTCTCACAGCCACTCAGTTCTGTCAGCCCCGCACTGTTCCTGGACATGTCCACGGTCCCCAGTGAGGCCTTCCTGATTTTGAGCGATTGGTAACTGCATGCAATATATGCACAGTCATCTCCTGGGGACTTCAAATACCCCAGGCTCCTCTTGTCCCTGTGTGTCCAGGCAACACATACCAAATGCTTTCATCTTCTCAGTGTGCAAAATGTTTTCAAGCTGCCTGTGCCATGTGTGATGGGAGCAATCTGACAAAGATACTATAAAAATGTACTAATTATCTTTCAATATGTTTCTTTGCAGTTTTCAGTTCATCTTCTGGGAAGTACTGAACAGAAACTGGCTTTGTTTCTTGCAACCCTATTACACAAGAGGCATACATCTTTCATGTGCTGGTTCCCTTTAATGACTTTGCTTTTCTTCTTTAATAAAAGGGTCTGAATACCTCTGAAAAGAATGCTGGATAAATTCCCAAGGTGCCAGGATGTTGGCCAAAATACTCAAAGGTGACAGGCCATAGCTGCTTTCTTATTGCTAGGGAAAAGGGTGCCAAGGTGTAGGGCACTGCATACTTGACAAATGCATGACTGCCAAGTGTTCAGGCCTAAAGAATTGCTGAGCAGACGATGTTAAACCAAGCTGCTTTCTGTGGAGAGCGCATAGTTAACAAGACCTAGGTTTTCTAGTCTAAATAAGGTGAGGTTTAATCAGCAAATCATAAAAGCTGAGAATGGAAATGTATTCTAAAAGTTGTAAGACACAGAGATCTGATCCAAGAAGACCTGCTGTAATACTCCTACCAGGCGATCATATGTTTGAATACCTCTGGGGGAGAATTTACTCTGTGTTAAAATAGTCTATACACAGACACACAGTTGCAATTCCTATCAGACCAACAGATAATCTCCATAATATGTAAAGAGCTACTTACCTCACTAAGAAAAAGACCAATAGATCAATAGAAAAATGAGCAAAGGATGTGGAAATAAAAAGAAATATGATTCTTAAACATAGAAAGAGAAAATATACTCAACCTCACTTACAGTAAGAGAAATGCAAATCAAAACTGAGATATAACTTTTCAAATATCTCATGTTACTGATATGAATGTAAATAATATAAATAATAATAATAATAATAATAATAATAATAATAATAATAAGGCAGCTCTTAATGTCCATAATAGAAAGTTCTCTAAACTATGTTAAGGAAGTAAAGCAATGTACCCTCAGCAAACCAGGAATAGAAGCGAACTCCTCGACTTGGTAATGTACAACAACGAAACCTCTACAGCTAACACCATACTCAGTGGTGAGAAACTTGAGGCGTCCCCACTAAGACCAGGATCGAGAGAAGGATGTGCCCTCTTATGACTATTTCTCAGCAGCATACTGCAAGTGCTCACTATTGCAGTAAGACAGTAAGCGAAGTAAGCGGTATACAGGGGTTCCCCGGTGGTGCAGTGGCTGGGCGTCAGCACTCTCAACGCCAAGGCCTGGGTTCGATTCCCAGAGAAGGAACCTCAAAAAAAAAAAAAAAAAAAAAAAAAAAAAAAAAAAAAAAAAAAAAAAAAAAAAAAAAAAAAAAAAAAAAAAAAAAAAAAAAAAAAAAAAAAAAAAAAAAAAAAAAAAAAAAAAAAAAAAAAAAGAGGTATACAGATTAGAAAGAAAGAAATAAAACTGCCTTCATTTGCAGATGACATGATTGCTTATGCAGAAAATCAAAATTTGAAAAAAGACAAAAAAGTCCAGGACTAAAAAGCAATGATAAGATTTCAGGATACGAGGTTAAATATACCAACGTGGATTATTTTCCTATATGTTATCAATGAACAAGTGGAATTTGAAATTAAAAGCATGTTACTATTTACATTAGCACCCTAAAATTTATATAGTTAGGCATAAATCTAACTAAATACGTAGGAAGTCTATGTGAAGAAAACTACAAACACCTGATGAAAGCTATCAAAGAAGAACTAAATCAATGGAGAGACATTCCACGCTCATGAAGATATGGAAGTCCCCATATTGTCAACGTGTCTGGTCCTCCCAACACCATCTCTAGAGTCAGCACAATCCCAATCCAAGTCCCAGCAAGCTATTTTGCAGAAAGTGCCAAACAGAACATGAAGTTTAGAATGCAGAGGCAAAAGATGTGGAGAGCAAACTCAGTGTGAGCGAAGGTGGAGGATTGATACCCCCGACGTCACGACTTACTCTACAGCTACAATAATCAAAACAGTGCGGTAATGGCAAAAGAAGAGATGAATACATCCACGAATTGAGAGCCCAGACGCAGACCCACACAAATTAGTCAATTTAGCTTTAACAAAGGGGCAGAGGCACTGCAATGTAGAAAAAATGGTCTTTTCAATAAAAGGTACTAAAACACTGGACATCCACATGCAAAAAAAAAAAAAAGATTCTAGATACAGATCTTATACCTCTTACAAACATGAACTCAAATCATAGACCTAAATGTGAAACACAAAACTATAAACTCCTCAAAAATAACACAGGAGAAAACCTGAATGACCTTGGGTTTGGCAATGACTTTTTTGATAACACACCAAAGTCACAATCCTTGAAAGAAAGAATTGATAAGCTGGACTTCATTAAAATCAGACATTTCTGCTCTGTGAAAGACACTGTCAACAGAATGAAAAGGTAGGTCACAAACTGGGAGAAACTATTTGCAAAAGATATCTGATAAAGGACTATTATCCAAAATACACAAACTCTTACAATTAAACAGTAACAAAACAACCCAATTTATAAGCAGGCCAAAGACCTTAACAAATACCTCACCAAAGAAGCTACAGAGCTGTCATCATAGTCACCAAGGTTATGACACCTCACTGAGTTGTGTGTACAGTGCTGTCAATGTAAGCGCATGGCGGCAAGTTCGCAAACTTAATTGTCAGATTTGGGGCATGATGACAGCTCTGATGGCCATTCCAGGAAAAAAGTACCAAAATTGCTCTGAACGGTGGACTAGGCACTGGCGTCGGTGCACAGCTTCCCAAGGGGAGTCCTTCGAAGGTGACCGCAGTGATATTCAGCAGTGAGGGACGGAGCTCGTTCTCTAGGATGAGTTTGTGAACTTAACTGTCCGACTTTGCACATTCTCATTTTTCTGATAATTGCACAAGACGGTTACCTGTGGGCAGTACAGCAGGGGTTGGAGGAAGACTTTTTAATTACAGACCTTTGTGTACTTATTTTTGATCCATTAAAGAAATGACCTATTCAAAAATTAAGTTAAATAATTAAAAGTACCTGAAAAATAAATAGCTTATCCTATCCCTTTCTTAAAGTCAGTTTTAAAAAACAAAAACAACTATTTTAGTATTGAAACACTACCCCAAATAGGTAACACTTTTCACAATTTTTTTTTCAACTGAGACAATCACACAATGGTCTATTCGTACTAACCTTGGAAGTTTGAGCCCAATTTTCAATCTTCTTGAACCCAATAAAATATAAAGGAAACCGTACAAAACCTCCAAAAGAGAAAAAGCAAGTTAAAAGAATGTGGGTTACAGTACGAACCTCTGCCTCTCATTTTTTTCTTATTTAATCGTTACTTTAAACATCGCCCATCAGTCCTAGTTATCTTCCATTTAAGGCCTTAACTATGAAGTGCCCAGTCCAGAAGATTCTGCAGGCAGGGGACAGAGGGTGCTGTCTGGGTCATGGGTGTCTCTGAAGGACCCAGCTGTCCTTACCACGGAGCAGAGTCCCTGAACACTGCCAGCCTCAGGGCTTCGGGCCCTTGAAGCGATTTCCTCCCGACCTCCAAAAGCATCCAAACACCTTGTCTAGACAGATGCCATGTCGCCCAGGACTGATTCGTCCGGCGGGTCTGTGGGACAAACTGCCGGAAGCGCTCTCCCTGACCAATGCCGCGCCTCTGCGGTCCCCAGGCAGCTTAGCTTTTCTTACAGGCAGGCCCTGGAGAGTTCCACAGGAGGTGGTCACGCACTCTCCGGACGTGTTCAATTCTACCTCCCACGCCAGCATCGGGAATGCGTGTCACCTCAGGGCAGCTGGCAGGGCGGCCCCGCACCACCTGAGCTGCCCTCAGCTGACAGCAACTAAACTCGCCAAGGAGCTCACCTGTTGATGTCTTTGACAGGCCCCAGGGTGATATGCCATCATCCCTCCTAAGCGTTTGGCCAGGCCAGCAGCTGGGTGCATCCCGAGGATGGACCGTGACCGAAACGCTTTGGCCACATACAGCACCTTGTTTGGCCAGAGAACGACCCGGTATCAAATTCTGACGAGAGCATTCACCCCTGTGGGAGTCAAGAAAGATCCTGGGCTGCAAGAAGGGGTTTCCTGATGCAAAATGGCTGAGAAAGACCATCAAGTCAAGGTCAGTCTACACTGCCTGGGGTAGGTCTACCCACAATCCATTAAGCCAACGGTGTCCAAACTTCTGGCTTCCCTGGGCCACACTGGAAGAACTGTCTAGGGCCACACACACAATACACTCCCACTAATGATAGCTGACGAGCTAACTAAAGGTCCATGCATCATTTCTGTAATGTTTCCAGAAAGTTTGTGAATTTGCGTTGGATCGCGTTCAAAGCCATCCTGGGCCGCTGGTTGGACAAGCCTGCCTTAAGCTATTGATTGCAAATTATTTCTGGAATATAGGTATTAGCAGACTGGAATTGCTAAGTACTGGCCAATGAAAGTTAAACTATGGTGCATACTTCAGTAAAATGCTTAGCCGTTTTACATGCAAATAAAAAATTATCTCCATCATCCCACACAGCAAGACCCGAACTATTTTGGGAACTAAACATTCATCTGGTCATCAAAAGCCAATCCAAAACGAATTAGCTTGCAAGTCCATCAGAAGCAAAAGGGACAATAACCAAAGAAACATACCTTTAAGAGACGTGTTATGTAAAATGGAAGTGATGAAGTATTTTCAGGGCCAAGGGCCACACTGATATGTGCAAAATAATAAAAAGTCACTGGTTTCCACCTTACTTTAAAAAATTGCCTAAAACACCTATGTGGAAAGAAAGAAAGAAGACAAAAACGTTAAATATCCCTTCAAAAGTGTAAGTACCAGGACCGAGTCCATTTCTACTCCTACATGAACACCTGTCCAGTTCATAAATGACCACGACACGTATTGATGGTTCCAAGAATCACCACGCGCGCTCGCTGTGCAAACCAGTGATGCCTCAACCAGCATGTCACCTGAAAACACGCGGCCTCACCAAGAAGCCGGTCTGCGAAGCTCCTCGGGACGCACTTGGAGCGCCACTCGATACACTCGTGGGTGACCCGGAACACTTGTGGGCGCAGAACCTATTTCCCGGCTCATGAAAGGTATATCCACACACTGAAGGCGAGCTGTGTCCTCACCTCTCAGTGCCATGGCTTCTGAGTACAACATGGAGCTAATAATGTCCCCTGCACAGGGCTCCTGGAGAGATTGCATGAGATCGTGTATCTATAAGGTGCCTGTTCCTAACTGTTCCTGAGCTCTTAAAATAAGTGTCTCTTCTCCTTCAACCAGAACTTGTTTTTCTTTCTAATTGTGGGTGAAGCGTTTTGTCCTCCGTAAGAGGAATTTCCGACAGGTGGAGAGACTTCAGGCGTTTAGGGTATTCCCAGCAATGAGTAGCCTTTGTTCAGATGGCCTCGTTCTGGAACCAGGAATACGCGCGAGGTCCTATGCCAGGAGAGGATGACCGGGAGGGAAGCAAACACCAGAGCCTCTGACGCCACCTCTGTCCCTCCGCGGGAGCTTGGAGCTTTCTTTGTGCTTCTGTCACTTGCGCTCTCACTCCTTTTGTGTCTGTGCCAGCCTCTCAGGCCCCGTCTGACATTCACCTGTCTCTGCCCTCTTCTTGAAAAATACTTCCTCCAAACTCCAAGGCGGAAGCCACCGAGATGCTCATCTGCTGTGAATGGATAAACACACTGTGGGGCTCTATGCACGTCCAGGTACTCTGCTCGGCAATAAAGACGATGAGCCGCTGATGCACTCAAGGACAGGAAGAAGTCCCCAAAGCATTATGTTAAACAAGTGAAAGAAGCCAGACTTGAAGAGATTACATCATGTATGATTGCTTGTATAGGAAATTCTAGAAAAGGCAAGTCTACATGGACAGCAATCAGAGCTGTGTGTGTCAGGAGCCAGGGTAGGGGGATGGGACTGACCACAAAGGCACAAGAGAAGAGCTTCCGGGAGACCGTGGTGATGGTGACACGATGGCACGTGTGTGTCCAAACTCTCTGAATTGGGTACTTCTAAAAAGCGAATTATGCTGTAGGTGAATTATGCCACAATAAAGCTAATTTTAAAGTAAAGGTAAGTGCCACAGAGATGCTCTTCATTTTACTCCTGTAACTAGCTAGTTTAAATTATCTATCCCACCAACAAACACGGAAGCTAAAGTGGGAAAGGTGGACTACAAGGGCTGTCCGGACAGTGTCAGCCACGTCATGTGACGATGTCGTGCGGACAGTGACGGGATCGCTTCCGGACAGCCCCCGTGTATATATATGAAACGCTCAGAGTTGGAGCCTCTGGACAACTGTATCCTTCCGTTTTGCCCACTTCCTGCTGTTGTTATGTTCCTGATAGAACCCATGATGCAAGTAAGATTGAAAGAGCCAGCAATTACTTTGTCTTTTCGGGGTTTTAAACTAATTACACAAGGTTATTCCCATGTCTGGGTCCAGAGCGCTACCTCCCTCACTGGCAGACGCTTCCTTTTCCTGACAAATCACTACAAAACCCTCCAGAGTCCCCCAAATTGAGCTGAAATTTTATCTCCCATGTTCTACTCCCACTAGAAGCCTCTCCTCGTTTAATTATTTACCAATTAATTCCACATTCCTTCCCCACTTCCAAAGGCTCTCAAGCAATTCCATGAATACGTCGGGCCAGGGTAATAATAGGGGGGAACGTTAAGGCACAATAAAACGCGGGCGGAGCGCCTACCTAACGACTACAAGTGGCTGCGAAGTTTGCTAAAAGTGGCCCCTCACATGGGGAAGCATTGCTACAAGACTCCCGATGTTTATAAGGTAAAGAAAAAGATGAACTATTAAGGAGATGCAAGCTTTCTGACACCGAGGCCACTATGAAAACTCCCACGGATCGTCCGAGAGAGGAAGAGGTGCGACAGCATCTCCAGCAGCGCACGGGCACAGCCACAGAAAACGCCAAGGACCTAAGGTTCCCCTAGGCAGCTGGGGCGGGGGCGGGGGGCAGATGGCGGGCGACAGTTCCTTGTCTCTCTGTCCACGTCTCTCTGTCCTTTCGCAGCTCTTCGTGAGTGCCCAACCTACACACGTGACCTGACAGTAGTTCGTGTGCAGCTGGGGACGCAGGCCCCCGATTCAATTCCCAGCTCCCCAGATCAGTAGCTGCATGACGTCGGGCAAGCTCCGTGCCTCCCCTGTCCAGTGGGGATTCGAGACTGCCTCGTGAGACTATTGGGAAGGCTCCATGTTTTAGTACAGGAGGGCTATGCAGAGAACAATCCAGCCATCACTGCCTCTGTATTTCATATTACTGGATACTTTCCGGGCAGTTCTCGTGTATCAGTGGAACAGAACTGAGTCCAGCAACAGGATTGTCACATTTATAGTCAACTGATTTTCAACAAAGGTGCCCAGACAATTCGATGGGCAAAAACAATAGCCTTTTCAGCAAACGGTGCTGGGACAGTTGGAGATTCACCTGCCGAAGAAGGAAGAACCAAAGCCATTACACACCTAAATTGAAGAGCTAAAACTATAAAACTCTTCAAAGAAAACCTAGGAATAAATCCATAAGACCTTTGGTTAGGGAATGGTCCCTTAAATACGTGTGATACCAGAAGTAAAAGCAACAAAAGAAAAACAAGCAAATTGGACCATGTAGAAATTTAAAACTTTTGTGCTAACACACACACACACACACACACACACAAAGAAAACTATCAAGAAAGTGAAAAGTCAACCTACAGAAAGAGAAAATAAATTTCCAAATCTCATATATATGCATGTCATATACGAGGGCTGTCCAGAAAGCATCCAGCCGTGTAATAAGAAAAATACAGGCATTTATGGCTGGATTTTTTTCTGTATATCTGATAAATGACATAACTAGAACATATAAAGAACTCTTACAAAACAATAATTTTTAAAAAACGAACTCAATTCAAAAATGGGTAAAGGGTTTGAATAGGGTTTGAATATCCAAAGAGAGGATTCAAATGGCCAATAAGCACATGAAAAGATGCTCAACATCACCAGTCATTAGGGAAACACAAAGCAAAGCTACAATAAGAAGCCACCCGAACCCAGTAGGATCGCTCTCTTTAAAAAAGCACTCAGGAATACTGGCTAAGCAACTAGAAGAAGCCGTGAAGAAACCG
This sequence comes from Lyroderma lyra, assembly GCA_004026885.1. Lineage (NCBI taxonomy): Eukaryota > Metazoa > Chordata > Mammalia > Chiroptera > Megadermatidae > Lyroderma > Lyroderma lyra. The sequence continues at coordinate 11,418 of PVJL010014044.1, read as the reverse complement.
GACCCCTCCTATCAGTGGGAAAGCAGAACGATGGAGACATTTTGGAGAACAGCCTTGAGAGTTCTCGAAATGCTGCTAAACACGGAGTAACATCATGATCAGGCAATTCCGCCCCTGGTATAGCTAGCAGGACAAAGAAAAGAATCTATCCATGCAAAAACCTGGCCGCACGTGTCCAGTAAAGCATTGTCCATAACAACTACAAAGTGGAAACTAACCCAATGCCCACTCACACGTTTACCCATGAAATGGCCAACCAAAACGTGGCACGTACAGATACTGTCGTGAACTACTATTTGGCGATGGAAAAGCCTGAAAAGCTGATACATGCCACAACGTGAAGCAGCCATGACAACATTGTGCTATGTGAAAGGAGCCAGTCCCAAAAGACCACAAAGAGACAAATCTCTAGAGATGCAACGTGGATTAGAAGTTGCTTAAGGGCTGAGGGACATGGGACACGAGGAGGCACCACTTCGAAAGGCCACAGGTTTCCTCAGGGATGAAAATGCTCTGCACTTAGATGGTGGTGGTGTTCGCACAACTCGGTGAGCGTACGAGAAACCATTTCATTGTACACTTGACATGGATGAATTTGATGCTATATAAATTATATCTCAATGAAGATTTTTTTTGAGGCCATGTGACATAGTGTCTGGGCCCCTGTGATGTACAGGGTTTGGGACTCAGGCGTTCGATGGGAGAATGAGCTGCCATAGGCACCCTGGGGTAGTATCGCTTGAATCTGAGCGTCTGACTAGAATTGGGCAGGGGTGGGATCCTTGGCAACAATCCCAGGCACAGGTTTTGTGTGCTGTCCATCAAGGGCAGAATTGTCAGGGGTCAGTGAAGTCGGGTCACTGTAGTTCATTCCCGGGTCTGACCAGATACAGTGTGTCTGCTTCACGGCCTGTCCGTGGGAACGGTTTGTGCCTCAGGCCAGCGGGTTGTCCTCTGCTGGGGAATGGATTTCCAGGTCAGCTGCTCCCACCACCAATTAGTACGTGTGCTCCAGGGAATCCAAGCTGATTTCAACATTATCTTAAGCAAAACATAATCAGGAAGGTACGCATCCTGCCAAAAAAAATTACATAATGCATTCCAAAGCCAATTAAGAAGGAACTCCGGGCCGACGATCCCGAAGATACACACTTAGCCCAGGTTTGCACGGTTAGCAGCCAGGCGTTTGCATGGAGAGCACACTTTTCTTTTTCAACGTACATCTTTCCTTTCAGGGTTCAGAAATTCCGACAGTTCAAATTTCATGGGGGGGGAGGGGAACGATTCGCAAATTAAAAGTCTCAGACGCTCGTCTCACTACAACACTAGGTGTATCCACTCCCTCCAAAGCCTTACCATCCAGAATGCTCGGACACCTCACTATTCAAGGTTCGTCCACTGTCTGGGGATCCCCCAGAGACCCGGAGAGATCCACCCCAAACAACTGAGCCAGAACCCGCATTTTCACAAGGTCCCCAGGCAATCCGTGTGCACGGTCAAGTGCCAGGGACCTTGCTCTCACACCCAGCCGAAAAGCTGGAGGTGGGGCAGCCTCAGGAGCCCCGGGCGGGGTACCGCTGGTATCCTGGATTAATGGAGACAACACGCACGAGCAGCTTGTGTGAATAGCAACTCGTTGGATTCGAAACAGAAAAAGCGAGACGCTTTCTGTTCCTGTGACGTGCATGACACGCAACGAAGAGGGCTGTGCTGACCACCTTTACTTAATCACCCTGGGGGGGAAGAGCGGGCGCCATGCTCCCAAGGGAAGCTCCCCTGTAGCTCCAGTTGTCCCCAACTCTTCCTCCAGCACCTCACCCTGCAGAAGCCCGGCCTAGACACGCGGGGGTCAAGCATCAGGTGGGTGAGAGTTCCGGGTGACAGATGGACACCTTCCTCCTCCAGGTCCACCTACCGGTATGGGAAGGACCCATTCGGAACCAGAAGCACCGCTCTCCCAGGGTAGGTACATCTCAAGTGCAGTCTTTATATTCCTTAAACCGCTCCAAGTCTTGTAAGCCTCCAGGATTGGAATAAGTGGGAACCTGTCCACTGCCCCTTTGCCCCCACAATTCCATTTCCTGTAAAGGAAGTTCCTAATTAGGCTGACCAGACATCCCGTTTGAAACGGGGCAGGACCGGTGTTTTCCGTCCCGTTGAAAACGATAGGTCTGGTACCAAGGAAGCCGGTCCTCCCCAGGAAATCGGGGTCTCCCTCCAGCTAGGGCCGAGTCCTGGCGGCAGGGAGGGGCAGGACTGAAGAGTCTCCTGGAAGGTGATATTGAAAATGCTGACTCTTGGGTTCTACCCTTCCGGTTCCGATTCAGGTCCAAGCTCAGGACCAACATTTGCATTTTAGCAGGAGCCTCAAGTGATTCTGACGCAGGCGGTCCGGGCCTTGAAGGATCCGTGATAGAATTCGTGCGAGACCAGCAAGACCGCCTTTGCAATAAAGCATTACGCACCCCTCAGCACCCACTTTATTTATGATTATTTTTTAAATCATGTTGGCATTGTCCGGTCTGGCTTCCACCGGGCATGTGCTGAGCCAGGACTGTTTGCAGGGAAGGCCCAACCTGCCCATCCAGGCGCGCTAGGGCGGGCGCAGGGACCCGCACGGTGGAGGGTGTGGTCACGTTCCAGAGCTTTCGCAACTTCCTAGAAGAATGACCGACCCGCCCTGTCACGACTGGAGAAACAGATGAACCCACAGCAGGACATTACCCAACCCGTTACCATAACCCACTGACCTTTCTTAGGGCACCCGCGTTCCGGACACGTCCGCTGACCTTGCCGGTGGGCAGGGCAGGGCTGCAGACCGAACAGTCAGGGCGCACGTTCTCCCTCTCCACCCTTCCGTGCCTCAGTGTCCCCATCTGTAAAATACGGGCGTACCACCTACGTCACTGAGTGTGTGCGAGCACGAAACGCGCCTTGCACATCGGGTGGCTGCAGAGGCTCCGAGCCTGGAAACACGGCCCTGCGGGGTTCCTTCTGTTTTTCTGCCAAAGCCACACCAAGCGGCGTGACAACACTGACAAACGCCCCCGGGGGCTGATGCGGAATTCCAGGTGCAAAAAACCAACCAGAAAGTGGAATTCAACTTCACGTTGCACTCAAGCAGTTCCTCGGAATTGGTATCCCTACAGCGATCTGGGGTCTGTTTGTTTGTGGAGGTCGCCGCCCTCGGTTGCTTTGGGAGCTTCCGATGCCACCACCCTCTGGCCCCACCCCGAGCGCGGGCGTGGGCGGCGCGCGGCCCCGGGCAGGTGCCCCGCGGAGCACGCGCGCAGGGGCGGCGGGGCGGCCGGGGTCCGGCGGGCGGCGGGTGGGGGAGGGGGTGCCGGCGGGCGCCGGCGGCGTGCGCGGCCACGTGACGGCCGCTATAAGAGCGCCCGGGGCGGGCGCGCCACTCCCGCCGCGCCTCCTCGCCGGCCGCGCTCCCTCCCGGCGTCTCCCGGCCACCGACCTGCGGCTGCGGCAGCCGCCGCCTCCCGGCTGAAACCATGGCAGGTACGCGCCGCGCCGCCCGCCGCCCCCCGGGGCCCCTCCGGCCCCCGCGTCCCCGAGGCGGGGCTCCCCGGCAGGACGTTCCCGGCAGGACGGGGGCCGCCGCTGAGTTGCACGCTGGCCGCAGCCGGGGCGCAGCCCCCGCGCCTGCTTCCGTCTCCGGGCCCTGCCTCCCGCTCCGTCCGGGAAGGGCGGGCGGGCGGGCGGAGCGGCGGCGCGGGGCGCAGTGGGGGTGGGGAGCCGGGTCCCGGGGGCGCGGCGGCGTCGGGGAGTCGCCCCCGCTCCCCGCCGCGGGCCGGAGTCCTTGGCGGGGCGGCCCCGGCCCAGCTTCTCGGCCGCCGGCCCGGGCGCTGGCCGTCACTCGGAGCCTATTTTTAGGCCCTTGCGGCCGGGTTTCAGGAAGCCGGAGCCCCGCGAGCGCCTCCCGGGAGCCGGCCCCGCGCAGTGGGAGGCCGCCGGCCCACTTGTTGGAAAAGTCTCCGGGGCTGCAAGGCGAAGTCGCCCCTGGACCAGAGTCGCTGCAGTAACTGCTCCTTCCCATGTCCTGCAGGTGACAGCGGGGGTTGTTACAGCCTCAGAGCTGCACCCAGGTGGCGGATGTCACCCCTCTCCGGGAAGGTCGAACTCCTACCCACTGGCAGGGGTCTTTCCCTTGCGTGGTCTGGAGTTTGAGCCTGTGGTCCCAAGCATTTGTCACCTGCTTCATCCTGGAAAGCGTCCATATCATTCCTTCCCCAAATCCTCCTTTACCTCCTTAGACTTTTCTCTGTGACCCCCCCCCCCCCCCCCAATCGTTGTAGCTTTTGAGTTAAAACACCATTCTTTATGCCCCTTGGGGCAGCGGGACTGAAAGGTTGCCGACTTAGGGTAGTTTGAATGAATAAGGACAGAGGTTAATGAGCCTGTCGAGTGACAGGTGTCACTGTTCTGAGCTTTCCTAGAGTGTGACTGGCTGGGACGCTGGTGTCCCTACAGGGCTGGGGACATCAGTCTTTCTGCAACTGCATAATGGGCCTGCCCTGGAAGGCAGTCAGTCCAGTGCTTGGTGTGGAACGGCCGTCAGGTCAGTGGCGGGGACGGGCTGGCCCACCGGACAACCTACAATTTCCTCTCCCTTCTCCATAGAATTCTCACTGCCTCTGGCCTCGACGCTAGAAAATAGGCAGAGGGAGGATGAGGAAACCTAAGACAGAGAGTAACTTCGTGACACGTGACAGTGTCCCAACTCCCTGCTTGGGCAACCGTGTCCCCAAGTGACGCCTGCCAAACCTAGATCCCAAGTATCCTGTGCATTTGGATACACACCAACTTACTCATGTTAAAAGCCCCCTCAGTGCTGGAGTGTTCCAGAATTGTCCCCAGGGAGGACTGGAGAAATCCTAAAGGCTGGGCTGCCGGTCTCGGGAGGGGCTTGTCCAGAAGAATCATCTTTGTGTTTGCCTTTGGTCCCAGCAATTAAATGATGATTGGAGATTGGGGGTGTGCGTGAGAGACAGACAGAATAAATGAGATGATGTGGGGGGAACGCAGGGTGCAGGGTAGGGGTACTGCTTGCTTCTCCAAGGAAAAGGAGTTTGTTCGACGTGGTGGGGGGGCCCTACATCCACTTAACAGCAGCTGGCCGCTAGTTACCTAAAAGCATTAGGCAGGAAGGCCTCTCTGAGGAGGGGATACTTGAGACAACTTGTCTTTGCCCGAATCTGTGGCACCTTGTCAGTAGGACTCGTAGAAGTTGCACCCTGATCTCCTCATTACCACCTGCTAATTGCCCTGGGTCCCCCCTCTGGGTTTTAAGCTGATCTGAGAGTCTAGCTCAGGCATATGCGTCCACCCTGCGCCTCGGGACGGCTCTGGGTGCGGCCCAACATTACAAGATTCTGTTGTGATCTATTTTTAGCCTCTCGGCTGTGGTTGGTGTGTGTTCTGTGTGGCCCAAGACAGTTCTTCCATTGTGGCCCAGGGAAGCCCAAAGGTGGGACACCTGCTCTAGCTTGCCTGGACTCTGAATTCGGGCTGGCTGACAGGAGCTGAGTTTTGCCAGATGTTACTGAGGGTCCTGAGGTGGCTTTTCTGGGTAGGACACCGTAACGGGCGTGACTTTTCTTCTTTGTATTCAGATCAGGCCTTCGTGACGCTGACCACAAACGACGCGTACGCCCAAGGCGCCCTGGTCCTGGGCTCGTCTCTGAAACAGCACGGGACCACCAGGAGGCTGGCCGTGCTCACCACCCCGCAGGTCTCAGACGCCATGAGGTGAGGCCCGCGCAGCCGTCGCTCTCTGTCTGGCATCACCCATGCAGGGAGTAGGCACCGGGTGCAGAAGGGTGGGAGCTGCTGAGTGAGGGGGTCCAGGGTCTGCAGCCTCTTCCGAGCTTCTGGAAGATTCTGGGGGAGTGGGGGCTCTGCCCCACGCCCTTCCTGGTTCCAGCAAGAGGAAGGACGGTTCCTCGGGCAGGTCCTCTCACGGTGACCTGAGCGAGGGTTTCAGTCCGGACGTTCCTCTTTACGAGGTCACACGTCACATGCACACCTTCGCTTCCTGTTTGAAACCAGGGAAACCCCAGGTGACCCGGAAGGATTGTCTCCGCTGCCAGTGGACAGTGTGTCTTTACTGATGCTGAGTTGAGCGTCTGACCTGAGTACACCCACCCTTAACCCACCTCAAGATTGCTTTCCAAAATACACCGGTAGTGAACTTGGGGGCACGGAGAAGTGCTGTACCTCCCAGACTGGAGTGAGTTTCTCTTTATGCCGGGAGTGCTAAGCACGCAACACGTGCTGATCACGTTCTGTTCCAAACCACAACAACCGAGTAACTGTTTCACTTCTTTGGGGAACACGGGCAGTTCTTAGTTGGCTGCTTTAGCAAAACGATGCGTTATAGGCTTCGTTGCAGACAGATGTGTACTGAACATCATTTGTAAAAATAGGTGGCAGTCCGCAAGAATCAGTTCTAATAAGATACCATCGTTGAGTATGCAGACTGTTGCAAAGATAGGCTCTTACCAAATGTGAGTCCCATTTTTACGAGCTACTGCCACAGTTTGCCTGGTATTCAATGACACAAAAACATATAGAAAACTTCTATAATAATATTTTAAGACAAGTGTTTCAGCCTCACTACATGCAGGTCTTATGTTTTAGTGACGCTAACTGTACAAGCAAATGAACATAATCTGTCCTGAAGCAAATTAGGACATATTTAAGAGCTTGTACTATACCCAAGTCACACATTGTTCTAATAATTGATGATCAGGGTAATAAGAATGCAGTCTTGCATTAGATGTCCCTTGCTCTGAAAAAATGCCGAATGCTGGCTTTTGGATTTTATTTTGCCAGAAAAGTGTTAGAGACAGTCTTCGATGAAGTCATCACGGTGGATGTCTTGGACAGTGGTGATTCTGCTCATCTAACCTTAATGAAGAGACCCGAGTTGGGTGTCACATTAACCAAGCTGCACTGCTGGTCGCTTACACAGTATTCGAAGTGTGTGTTCATGGATGCAGACACCTTGGTGAGTGTGGCTTTGATGGCTAAAAAGATGTGTCTAGAACCTGAAATCAGTTAGGCGTTTGCAGAACGCTGTCAAGACCTGACAGTCAAGTTCAGACTAAAAAAAAAAAAACAACAAAAAAATCTCTATCATGTAACATGTCAGGTGACGAGCCACCTTCCAGCTGTCCTACGAGCAGTTAGGACCAGGGACAGACTGCATCTTTCGTGGTGGATCAGTGAGGAGGAACGTAGGGAACCTCTCTGCAATGCTTTTGCCCTCTCCTCTTTGTACCGTCAGGTCCTCACAAACGTGGACGACCTCTTTGAGAGAGAGGAACTCTCCGCGGCGCCCGACCCGGGGTGGCCTGACTGCTTCAACTCCGGAGTCTTCGTGTATCGGCCTTCGGTGGAAACGTACCGTCAGCTGCTGCATGTTGCTTCCGAGCAAGGGAGCTTCGATGGTACGTATCTGGGCTCGTCGCATGCGCCACGCTGTCCAGAACTCCAAGGGGCCGCCCTTCACGGGGACGCCGTTGCCGTGGTTCTGTGTCTCTGCAAGGCGGCATTGCAGGGGACATGGCGAGCTTCTGCGCCGTGCGCTTCCGGAAATGCTCTCGTGCGGAGGTGTGTGTGCGCGTGTGTCCTGGTTCTGTGTGTGAGAGGACCCTGAATGAAGACAGGTAGCTGTACCAACATGCCTCCTTCACCTGGCTCTGCTGTGTCTGTGTTAGAGCACGACACACGAACCGTGGTTCTTCAGGCGTTCAGAGGACTGTGAGACACATCAAAAAGGTTGACGTCTGTCTTGAAACTTGAGTAAGCTCCTGTGCAGGGGGCAGCAGGAGGACCAGGTGCTGTCGCCGTGGAAATTGGAGGAATAAACCTGACCATTAGGCTCTCTCCTCTTGGGAGATGTTAAACGAGAAGAGAGAAGGTTTATGTCGGTGATCTTTGTCTCCAGGTTGTCTGCAAGGCCAAGGAGCAGGTTGTTGGCACACTCAGTGGCCGTTCTCCCTAGTGTGCAGGCGTGTCAGAAGCTACATGGATGTGTATGGGGAACGGTGCTGACTGCTGGTGGGCTAGGGCCTCGCGTCCTTTGGAGAATTTTGACCAAATCAGTTAGTAGGGATGCTTCTATTTCAGGCCAGTTTCTGAAATAAAAAAAAATTTTTAAAAAGCCTTTCTTCTTCTTTTGAACAACAAAATTATACACAACAGGACAAAAATAACCATTAATATGCAGAAACAGCTCTTTTTTTTTTTTTTGAGTGAATGTAGGTGGGTCTTTGGAATACAGGCAAGGCCCCATGTGTCCTGGGTGGCGAGGAGGACATGCTCTAGGAAGGTGACGTGCTGGCAGATAGCTCACGTTGTGGCAAAAGCCCAGCCCGGGGACGCGGGCCAGGCCCCAGCCCCAGGCCTGCCGCCCAGCCAGGGCCAGGAGCCTCTCTGCTCCTGCGTCCCTCTCCCAGAGCAGACCTGAGAGCTGCAGTGAGTGGATCCCTTGGAACTGGCAGGAACGGCCTTCCTCCAGGGACAGGAGGTTCCAGCCTGGGCACAGAGATAAGGACTCGTGGCCATTAACTGGTTCTACAGTGCGCCACCCAAATCTCAGATGTAGACTTTCTAAACGAAAAGATTACAGCTAACAGTGTATCAGAAGCGAAGCGATTGGGAGTTGAGACATCTGAAGTTACACGTGGCACCGAGGCTGGGTTTCCGTTGTCGCCGTTCGCAGAAACTGAGTTCTGTTGGTCATGTGAGGACTGCAGGTGTACAGCTATTTGAAATGTCATTGAGGACCCTCAGGAAGAGAACCACCTTCTACGGCTGACCCAGGGGCCTGCAGGCCGCACGGGGTCACACCGCAAAGAGACTCCAATTCCTGATCTGGAAGCGGGGTAGCTTCCATCGTTGACAGATCGGAGTCTGGGTGCCACAGTCGTGTGCTGCCATTCCAGTTTTAGAGTCGAAAATGAACTGGCGGAGGCCGACCCGATCGTCCACCTCGTTCTCCAGTCCGCAGGGGCTGGAGGAGTTGCGGCATGTGCTGTGGAGAAGCCGGGGTGCGTGCCGAGCGCTCACCTAGAAGGCACGTTCTGCTTTTCCAGCCGGAATCCTGGAGATGTCGGGAGGTGCCGTGCGCTTGCTAGCACGCTTCCTCACCCCGTGGCCCGGTGTCCAAGCGCCGGCCTCGCCGGAAGCTTCCCCGCGGGCTCGCGCTTCAGTGGGGACGGTCCCACTTGCGCTGTTCGTAGAAACGCTTCCCCGACGAAGCTGAGAATGTGACTGTACAGGTGAGGCCTTCTGGGCATTCCCCCCGTGTGTGTGTGCATGCGGCCACAGGAGAAACTGGGGGCTCTCCAAAGAGAAGCCGCGGTCACCAGATGTGTTGATGAGCACGACCCATCGAAGAAAGGTCACTCCGTCCCCGGGGAGCCTGCTCCTTGCTAGGAGGGTTGACAGCAGCCCCCCCACTTATCTGGGCTTTGTTCCTGTGGCTTCAGTTACCTATGATCAGCCGTGGTCTGAAAACATATGGAAAACTCCAGAAGGAACTTAGGAATGCTAAATCGCACGCCGTTCTGAGTAGTGTGGCGAGGTCCCTGGCCGCCCCACTCGGTATGGCCTCCGGGGTGTGAACTGTCCCTTTGTCCAGTGTCTCCATGTTTACACTGTGTATCCTGTCCCCCTGTCAGTCACTTAGTAGCTGTCTGCATTGTCCAGTCAGCTGTCCCAGGATCGCCGTGCTCGTGGCCAAGTTTCCCTCCTGTTTTTACTTAATCATGGCTGCAGAGCGCAAGGCTAGGGATGCTGGGCGCTTGGATTTGCCCAGGAGAAGCCGTAAGATGTACCTACGGATGGATGGATAGGAAGAAACACGGGGTCTCCAGGGTCCGGTTCTGCTTGCAATGTCGGGCATCCGCTGGGGGTCCTGAAACTGTCCCCAGCGAATCGGGGACGACCGGAACATCCTGTTGAACCCATGCCTGTGTGACAAAAAGACTTAGTGGACTGATGCTTACTATGAGCACACTATTTCTCTGTGAGCTTTTCTGATGGCAGTGACCTGCTTCTCCTCGGGTCTCCATAGCAGTGCCCAGTTCTGTGCGGGTGTTACACCAAGGGCCCTGAGGTGACAGTTTTCAGAGGGGTGTCTGCCCACCCCTCCCCTACCCCCAGTTTTACTACCCGGGGTGCTTAAGGCCCAGCACCTTTATATGGTGTTGAAGAATCAGTGGGCGTGCCTGCAGCGGTATCTGTCTGAACACCTCGCAAGTCCCCCTTAATCTCTTGCAGAACGTTCAGCAAAGACTGGTGGGGCCCGGGTGTCCCCTGACGAGCCCCAGGAGCATTTGCAGCTGCTTTCGCAGCTCTCCGAATGGGAAGGAATGTGGCTGTCAGGCTGCTAATCACAAATCCTCAATCACACCCTCCCCCGCCCCCCGCCGCCCCCTCTGGCCAAGAGTGTAACCCTAACACGGCGAATCGTGCGGGGTACCTGGCCGTCCTTTCTTACCACATCCCTCGGGTATTAGCACTCAGGGCTGGCGACCACACCCCGGTTCCTGAGTGGGTCTCATGTCCCCTCGTGTCGTGCCTGAGGTCCTTACCCTGTCGTTGGCATTTGCAGAGTGTCTTGGCACTTACTTCATAACTCAAGTTACACGTTTCCTGAAAGTTGAACAATAGCTGTTGTGAAATAGATGTAAACGATCATTTTATAGAGTGGGACGAGACGAGGTTCACTCCAGGGCTTGTCATCCAGGAGGGGCAGAGAGAGGAGAGAGGTTGTGGTGTCACAGACACTAAGCAGCAGGTTGTCTGTCTGCACTCGGTGCCACGAAGCTGGTGCACTTCACGCGGACTCTGAAAACAGTTCAGTCTGAATGCATACCGAGGTCTAGTTCCTTTTCCTGGTGACTTGCAAGTGTCTAAATTAAGGGTGCTTAGACAGATGAAGACGGGGGGTTAGGGCTTGAGGACTGCTGTCTGTTAAATTTCATCCGGATGTGTTAGTTTCAAAAAAAAAAAAAAACAAAACCAAAACCAAAACCTAAGTTAAAAAGAGGAATTTGCATTTTCTAATTTGGAGTGCTCTTCTTTTTTTTTTTTTAGAAAAAAATCTTGAGATTCATTTTAATGACTATAACCTAAATACCTTAAACTCTTTGTTGGAGCGATGAAAGTTTGGTCTACAGTTGAATATTCAAAGTGTAGGAGAAAATAAGTTGGTGGCGGAATGTTAGGTCCAGTTTGAATTCAGGCAGAGTCCCGGCTCTGCTGGGAGGCCCTTCTACCTGTGCGCCCTGCAGCCGCCTCCTGTGCGCCCCGCAGCCTCCTCCTGTGGCCCCGCAGCCGCCTCCTGTGGCCCCGCAGCCTCCTCCTGTGGCCCCGCAGCCTCCTCCTGTG